>OZ001351.1:7805957-7950291 GCA_963924055.1 Drosophila limbata | reverse complement strand
ACCAACAACAGCAACTAACCAAAAAAAAAAGAGATGCCAACAACTTCAACTAAACGTTAAGCGCTAAAAGCTTTTTCTGCTGAACTGTTTGCTGTTGTGGCTGTTTTTTGGCCCACTTCTCAATATATTTGCCTGCTTTTAGTGGCAATCAAGTTGCCAAGTTTTCGTAGCGGAAATTGATGAAATCGATTTTCATTAGTTTAGAATAGATACAACAACAAAAGCTTACAAACATGTGAATGAAAGTCTTGCCTAAAGACAAGGGCAACAATTCGGCCTAAACGTGAAGAATACTTTTGGTTTAAGTTAAGAAAAGCTTATGATCTATTCACATTTCTTTAAATTAACGACATATACTAAGCATTAGTAATTTTATCTATATTAAAAACTATATTTTTTTTTAAATAAAGAATATTCTATGGAAAGGACAGAGCTGCAAAACCTTAGATAACTTGCAGCTCTTTTCTTAAATGCTTCAGAAAGAAGCAGTGTGCAAGTAACAAGCCTAAGCTGAGAACTTAAGATTGTCTCCAACAAATACTACAGATCTTAAAATGCCACAGCTAGCTGAAATATATTTTCATGATAAAACTTAAACTCAAACTATAATGTAAAGTTTTATGTTAATTAGTTATTGATTTTGGTTTACGTTAAATATTCCTTATGGTTCTTCTTCTTCGTATTCTTCTATTGCTTACTTGAGTTCTTTTCCCAGACTTTGTTTTGCGCCAGTTTTTTTTTTCGCTTTGTCGAGTGCATTTTTTTTGTGCCAAGAACTTGTCCATGGTGTTAGCAACTACTTAAAAGAAAGAGCAAAGCTTAAGTATAAGGCGAAGAAGAAGTGGCAGAGAGAGAGAGAGAGAGAGAGAGAGATATGGGTAATAGAAGTGGAAGATGTGGTTGTTCATCCTGTCTCACATTTCGAGCATCAGTTGCTCACCCATTTCGGGTTTGTGCCGCTTCGCTGCCGCAGTTGTAACCGAATGCGCTGTGGCACAGTTTCTCTATCTCTCCCCCTGTCTGTTCATTCTTCTCGTTGTCTCCATCTCCATCTAGTCATTTTATATATATAGTTTTGTTTTGTTATTGCTGAGGCGCTGACCCAGATTCAAGCAGCTGTTTAAAGCACTTTGCACAAATTAAACCAAATGAAATCCGCACCTGTTTTGCGACAATAGATTCGCAGTAAATGCGATAAACACATTTTCTAAATTTCGGCTAAGTAAATATACAAATTGAGGAGTATTTCACGCCGATTTTCAGCCTCTTGAACACTTCTCTCTCTCTCTCCTTAATCTCATATTCTCAGCTATTTCTCAAGGCGCTCTTCAAAGCGCGCGCTGACAAATTCAAGAGGCAGTTGAATGGTCAGCGATACGAGTGTGAATACAAGTGAATACACAAGTGAGTGTCTAGTGAGTGCACACTTAAAATCATTCAATGCTGCTTTTTTTTCTTCTTACTATTTTTTTTGCAACTGTTCCAATTTCAGCATTTAGTCGAAAGATCAGAAATCTTTTCATTGTTATTGTTGTTGTTGTTGTTGTTTTTGCTGTTGATGATAATGATAATGATGATTTGGCACTTTCCTCGTTCCAGCTGAAATATTTTCGTTTTCTTTTGATAGAATACCCCTACTACAGCTGGTATCTATGCTAGTCAACGGTTCTTTTTGTTGCTCCTATTGTTGCTGTTCTTCATTTACAGCACGCCCCACTGACCGCTCTAACTTTAATTCCATTCCATTCTATATAACACGCTATAACCATATGCGACTTGGACTTTGTCGTTGTTTGCCCAGTTTCCCATTTTGAATCTCTTCGCTCTTCCCATTGCCAAAAATTGGGTCAACAAATTAGATTCAGCCTCCCAAAAAAAAAACAGAAAAATGCTTAAAATGAAAGTAGTCTGTGGAATTATTTAGTACCTTAAATGGTTGACACTGGCTTTCGCTGGAACATGTTTCTTCTGCAGACTCTACAATTATGATATCATATAATGGCATACAATAGTTCTCTTTAGTTTAACGTTTTGTCTCGCTTTCATTCAGTCCGTTTTATTTTTTAATTTTTTAATGGCCAATTCGAATTGTGGATGAGTTTTTAAGAAAATTTCTATTGTTCGCTTGCTTGTTAACAACTTAAGAGTCAACAGTCTTCTGTTTTTTTCTTCTTCTGTATTTTGTCTTTAATCTTTCAGTTTCTTTAGTCTGCGCTATAAATCAGAACTCTCAGCTTGATTAGCACCCACAGTTTTGACATTTGATTGAATGCTGATGAAGACGAGACTGAAGAGACTCTAAAAACTCTGAAGTCTGTGAAGAGGCTGAAGCGGCTGCCAGTTTTGGGCGTTTTTTGAACATGATGGATTAGCAAGTTCAGTTCCAGCACTTTATTTACTTCCTCTTCCTCCACTTTGTTCAACTCAGCCACGCAATGTGTGTGAAAGTGTTCCCATTTCGAGTGTTATTTCAAGTTGGGCGTCTTCTTTTTATTTTCTTCTTTTTTGACACATTTAGTGGACTGAGCATGATATCATTGCACTTGACGTGGCCAGCAGAACTTGTTGACGTATACAGTACATCTCTGTGTGTGTGCGAGTGTGTCTGTGTGCTCATTTGATACCCAACAAAGTCCAGTTGCGGACACTTTTTAATGAGCTGCGTCTGAATTATTTTTAAATACGACTTTAGGCGTATGCTAATGCGAGTATGTGTGAGCATGGCAGTGTGTGTATGTGTGTGTAAAGTATGTTTGTGGAGTGTGCGAATGTGTGTGTGGTGCTCTATTTTACACTTGCAATCTTTGCTGCGCTTCATAGAAATTTCTGTGGAAATTGGAGCAACTGCGATGAACTGGCATCGTTTCACACAGCACCACTCCGTCTGCACCACACTGTGGCCCCACCTCTTGGTACCACTGTGGCAGCAGCAGCGGCAGCAGCAGCAGCGCCAGCCAGGCGTTGCACATTTGCATAGCTTAATGAAACTGCCGTCTTAACTGTGGCCAAGTTTGTGTCTTAAGTCTTTTGTTTGCAATCAAATAGAAAGCAAACATTTTATTGCCGCTGTTGTTATTGTGGTTGTTATTGCTATTGTTGTTGCTGCTGCCACTGATTGTTGATTATGGAGCGTTTTTATAACATTTTTTCACTAGTTTTTCTTAAGTTGAAGCTTTTGCAAGCAAATGCCTGTCCATGTCGCCAAGTTTTCATGTCGTGTCTCCTTTTCTCTCTTCTTGCTCGCTTCTCTGCTTGCTTTAATTGTTTATGTTGTAGCTGTTAGTTTAATTACTCAGCATGTTGTTATTGCTGGCATGCAAATCTATATACATATGCATGTGCATATACATACATGAATATATCCGCCGATTTTGTGGGTTGCCTTGCCACATGCGGCGCAACAATTTCTTTTTGCACTTTCCACTCGCTGCGCTGCGCTCGATTGAATGATGACTCGACAATGGCCAACCCGACCAGGTGGGCCTATTGCATATTGCATACTGCCTCTTGCCTGTTAGCCTGGCCATGGCCATGGACTGGACTATCTGTCCAGGGTCGGCATGGGGCGTGGCATGCCTCTTACTTCTTCAGCTGCTTCTCCGCCGCAGTCAGCGCGTATATCAATAACCCATTAGACGAGCTCGCAGCTCGCAGATACCGTTACGCAGCAAGTTTTCCGTGCTGGCCTGACCAAGGCAGGGGGCAGGGGACGAGGCAGCGGTTTACAAGCCAAAGAACATGTTGTTGCCGCTGCTTGAAATGAAAAGAAAAAAACCAGAATGAAGCGACCAAAACACAACGGCATCATGATCTCAATGATGATGACAATGACGTTGTGGCTTCAACTCCAAACAGCTGACCACCAAATAAGCTCAAATATGCATTTTGAAAATGCCCCTGCTTCCTCTTCTTCAAATGCAGCTCATCATTGGCTTACCAAAAATAAAAAATTTATATAAAAATAAAGATGAGAAAGAAAGATGGAAAGCATGGCGATAGAAAAGTAGCTTAAATTAAAAAAATCTTTGACCAAAACAAAAATCAAATCGAAAACTTGTTCTCTCATGGTGTCCCTCTTTCTCTCTTCCCCTCTCTCTCTTTCCCTCGTTCCCCTGCTGTGCTGCGTGTTTGACTGAAAAGTGCATTTCTCTTTAAAGCTGATTGTTATTATGATCAGATTCGGGAATAACTAATAATTAAGGCGCATTGTTTAGACCAAGCGTTGAGAGATGGCCCAAAAATACATAGCTGTACTTATGAACATAAAGAAAGCCAGCAGATAAGAAGAGCAAGAAGAAGCAGAGCCAAAAAGAAGACATCGCATCGCAGCTGGAGGCCATTGCAACTTATTAAAAGTAAAAAGTTAGTAGAAAACGTTTTTTAAATGCTTTCATTGTGAGATTTACGATGCTGGCGCTTAAAACAAAGCTTAAAGCTTCTCAGTTCACTAATGAATATCTCAAGTTATCCGAAGAGGAGGCAAGAGTTAAAATAGCTCAAAAATCAAAATAGATTTTACATTAAGCGGGTCTTCTGGGTCAGACATTTTTTGCTTTCGTTTTTTTTTTTGGCATATTTTTTTAGCTTAAAGAAAGGATTTTTCAAAATTCGAAATAGCTTAGGAGATTTAGCCGTTTTTGTAAAGCAATGTTTGTGTTAATGCAAGTGAAGACATAACTTTAAACACGATTTTCTCGAAACCATGATTTGCAAACATGTTCACACGATTACTCAAGTTTTTCTGGACCGATTTTAATAAAATAAGTGCCAAACGATGCAGAATTAGCGGCGCTATGGCCCTTGCCTCACTTTGTAAACAACATTTTTTTTTAATCTTTTAATTTTTTCAATAAATTTCCCTACCAAATACAAAAAAAAAAATTAGAATATTTTTAAGCGTTTTCTTTCCACAATAAAAAAAACAGCTAAGATTAGGCCGTCCGACCCAGAAGACCCCTTAAAAGAAATATGTAATAAAAAATAGGGAGTTAAGAAGAGACAAATTTTAAATTAAGAATATTTTATCGTCTTAAAATGTAACTAAAATTAAAAAAAGACACATTTAATATAAATACAATACTTACTTCACCTAAATAAGTCATATTCATTTTCATAAGGTTTGACAAGTCCAAGATTGCACGAATGTTTCTCTTATCAAATATAAATATATTTATGTTTATAGAGGCAAAATGTTTTACCCCTAGGTGTAAAATACGTATTTATGTTCTTCATATGGTTGTAAAAGAAATTTCCAATTATTCTACGTTTGTTGCAAGTTAAAAATAAAGAATATGGAAACCTGCCCCCAGGTGGATAATAGCATCAAGGGGAAAATTTTATATAGATTGTAAATCGAATTCCATTTTAAACTGAAAGTTGCTTTGACTCTTTCTCATAATATTTGTTCATGAAATGATGTCAAGTGGATTGATAAATGTAAATTGGACATGTCCTGACATGACGGTGCATGTTTTCCTATGCTTTCAGCTCTCTCATCACTTGGCCAAGATTATTTAAATAAGAAAACTGTGTCAGTTAACCAAATGCTTCAAGTTTGACTAACAAATTGCAAATCTTTTTCTTTCTATTTTTTTGCAGTTGACGCGCGTTTTGAGCTGCAACACTTGAAGGTAAGTACCGCAAGACGTCGTAAGACGCGTCGATACTCTCGTACTTGCCACAGACTCAGAGTTGTGGCAGTTGTTGTGGCAGTTGCACTTGAGTTGTTTACCTTATGCTTAATTTGATTTCGTAGCCGCTTTCAACTTGACTTTGATTTCTGCGCGCTGAAATTAAAGTCAGCAACAAGTTGCAACGGATCAGAGAAGTGAGCAGTTGTTGTTGCCACAGAGTTGCTGTTGCAGTTGCAGTTGCTGGCACATCTAATCGTTGTTGCACTATGCCTATTTATAAGCCACGCCATTACATTGCAATCAGTTGGCAATTAGTCACTCAAACTGCGGCTGCAACTGCGACTGAGTGACTGACTGTGCCACAGACTGACAATGATTGCAACTTGGCTAGTTGCAAGTTGGCCATACTTCACAATTAGGGCGCTGCGTGCGCTGCTGCTGCAGAGATAAATGTCAGTGGCTTTGGTGCCCAACTAATTGACGATCAGCAACAGTTGTTGCTGTTACTGTTGCAGCTGTGGCAGCAACAACAACAGCAGAGACAGTCGGCTAGCTTTTTGCTTTGGCGGCAGCGTTGGCGGCAGCATCCAATGACATTGAGTAATGCGAGCAACGCTTTAACGTTGCCAGCATTGAACTTGGCTTTTGATTTGCTTTGAAGCCGCCTAAACTGTTGACGACTGACCAACAATTAAGCTCGGCTCTTCTTCTTCAGCTTCAGCTTCTTCTTTGCACTGCCTCTGCCTCTGCCTCTGCTGACAAAACGAAAATGAATTGCCGCTTTCAAAATAGTAGAAGAAGACAAAAGCAGGCGGCAACAATTTTCAGCCAACAACGCCCCAAGTTGCGCGCACAGAGAGAACAGATAGAACTTTAGCTGGGCGCGTCTTCGGCGCAGTTTTCTCTTTCCCTCTCCTTGTCTCCCCCTCTCACTAGCTGTCTAATTTATTATCTGATGCAGCTGTAAGATGCATCTTCATGCTGCTTCAAGCTGCCCAGTTGCAATGCGTTGCACTGTCGCCGCGCCCATCGACAACGGGCGGGCAGCGCGCGATGCCATTGCAATTAATTTCTATGTCTATTTTTAATTCCCCCTCCCCCTGGCCCACGCCTCTTTTGTATTGTGATTATTGTTCAAGGCAACGCGGTAACGGTGCTTACGGCACTGTGGATTGTGGGCGTTGCCGCTACACTTTGCCACTTTGCATCAATATTTTGATGAGTTGTGCATAACAAAAGACTTAGGCAACGAACTTGTGCATTTTATGAATATATTTGCAGAAAGACTTAGGAAACGAACTTTATTAGCTGATAGATAGAAAAGACTTAGGCAACGAACTTGTGCGTTTAATAAATCAAAAGACTCAGGCAACGAACTCAGTTAGCATCAATTCGAACGCGAACTTAAAAAGTATTTAAATAAAAAGACTTAGGCAACGAACTTGCATGGTTTATTAAATGACTTAGACAACGAACTTGCTTGCTTTATTATACAAAAACCATGACTTAGGCCATGAACTTGCTGAGCACTTGCTATGCTGCACTAATTAAGCTATGC
This sequence comes from Drosophila limbata, assembly GCA_963924055.1. NCBI lineage: Eukaryota > Metazoa > Arthropoda > Insecta > Diptera > Drosophilidae > Drosophila > Drosophila limbata. The sequence continues at coordinate 7,943,100 of OZ001351.1, read as the reverse complement.
ACTTGGAAATCCTCCCCTCCCCTCCCCCCACCCCCTGCGCCAGTCAAATGCCTTTTATATTGCTGCCACTGCCACGGCACTGTTGGTATGAGGAAGTTGTTGCTGCCACAAAATTGTGTGTATCAGTAGCTTGTATCTTGCCACAATTCGTTGACCATTCTTTTGCTCTTTGCTTCATTTAACAATTCGTGCTGTTGTTGTTGTATTTCTTTCGCTATTTAGCTGCACTTTTATCTCGTTTATCACCTCGAATACATCCATTTCCGGCTTTCAAAGATTTTGCTTTGTTTTACACACCGCTTTCTTACTTCGTCTTCTTTTTCTTCTTCTTCTTCTTCTCTCCATCTCACCCTACGCTGCTTAGTTTTCTCGCTCAGCATAGCGAAAGAAAATCTCTACAGTTTTTTGCAGTGCCATGTTGCAGCACGTTAACGCTTCGCTAATCGCTTCAATCATCAGTCATCTCCCTCCTCCCCACCTCTTCTCCAATCAGATTCCACTTTAATCGAATGCTGTCAACGATTTTTCATGCTTTATCATCTAAAGCATCTCTGATAGCTGTCAAATTGATTTATTAACGATTATTCGAGTGGAAAGTTGGCAATTTGTGGATTGTTATAATGCTTAATGAATTATTTTTCGATAGAAAACAAAAATTATTGAATGGCAATCAACATTTTTGGCCACGGATTTTCTCGTTATCAATCTCAACATATTTTCATCATGTCTAACGGTATCGGAAATCGTCGACAGATAAACTAATTTTTGTTACTTGCAGTTTCAAATGTTGATTGTTTCAAATAATTGTTTATCCAATATAGATAACAGTTTATCGATAACTTATCGATACTTGATACTGCCTTTCAGCATTAACTTATCGTTTTCTATGACAATTAATTTAGTTGCAGCTGCTGTTTTGCTTATTTATGCTTTGACCATTCTTAAATTAAATACTTCATAAGTAAGTTTATAAAATTCAATTTCCTTTTTTTTTTAACTGCCGCATATTCGATTATTCTCTTGCTACGCTTATGGCTCATTTTTCACTCAATCGTCATTATCATTATTCATTGCAGGGTGATCATCATGATCATGATCATGATGTTGATGATGATCGTTTCGAAGTGGCAATTGTTAATTTATTGTTTTTGGCTGCCCGCGAGCGTTTATTGATTCAGCTTGCCAATTATTGTGCAAATAAATTCCAAATTGCGTGCGGCAACAACAACAACAACAATAATAATAATAATGACTGCAACATCAACAGCAGCAACAACGACAACAGTTTGCATCAAATGTGAACAACGACAAAGTATTCGCTTCATGAACTTGGCGCAATGTTGTTCTGTTTATTGTTGTTCTTTTTGTTGTTGTTCTGGTTGCTGTTGTTGTTGTTGTTGTGGTTGCTGCTGTTTCTGCTGTGGTCATTGCCAAAGGCCATACACATACATTTGTGTTGTACTTTATGGTCAATTTTGAGCAAGAACAAATGGCCAACAGCGGCGAGTCTAACAACCAAAGTAACGGATATGCTTGTGTGTATGTGTGAGTGTGTGTGTGTGTGTGTGTGTGTGTGTGTGTGTGTGGAATGCTGACAACAATGCGTTACCTTACAAATTGTCACACAAGCGAAGAGCTAATGAGATCTCGCTTCTGCTGAAGACGTAGAGAACTTGAAGATCATCCTGTGAGCGAATTCTGATCGAAATTAGGAGAAAGACGCGAAGGAGGAGGAGCCAAGGCAAAAGGTACACAGAGAAAAAAAAACCAGTCTAAAATTCAAGTTTAAAATTCTTGACTAAAGCATGCATTTATTTAAGTATTCAGAATATTATTATTAAATTAACACAATATGTGTGTAAAAGGGAAACCACTCAGCATTAATATAATCAAAAATACCTTAAATATTTGAGTTTGTTTTGAAAAAATGCGTATAAAGCTCCGATATTTAAAATGTATGCGGAGAAGGAATTGGAAAATCGTGCTTGAATTAAATATTTCGTACTTGATTCAAGAAATTTTGTCACCGTTTGGGTTTAAGTTTTTTCCGGAATTCTGGATTTTTTTCAGTGTAGAGGAGGAGAGAAGAGAAGGGAAGGAAAGGGAGAATAGTAGCTAGAGGAGGCAGCTTGTCATTTGTTTGCTCACTTTATGAAACTGCCACTCGCTGGAGGTGGAGATGCTGCCAGGCTGCCAACAATGCCAACTTCATCTTCGTCTGCATCAGCAACAACAGCAGCGGCAAAAACCATAACAGTAACAGTAACAATAACTTGGAATGCAGCAGCAGCAGCAACAGCTTCTCCTTCTCCTCCTCTTTCTCCTTGTACTTCTTCTCCTCCTGCTGTTTCGCTGTGCAGCTGGTAAACTGGCAACTGACTGACAGACATTGGGATTAGCATTAAACATCAGACGCAGCCCATCAATGCCAGCCAAATGGCCAAAACAAAAGCTAAGGCCAAGTCGTAGCCATAGAAGAAGCCCAAGATAAAGACCAAGACAAAGACAAAGACGATGCCTAACCCAAAGTCAAAGTCAGCATTTGGATGCTAGAAGTACTCGTACTCGTACTCGGACTCGTACTCGTTGTCTTCTATTCGTCTTTTGGCCTTAACGCGCCTTTTAGCCTGCTCGCGAATGTTATGCAATTTCAGCTACTTAATGCCCATCAGTCAATCAGTCCAAATGTCTGTCATCACATTTTTTTTGTTCTCCTCTTCTGTTTGTTGTCCGTCAGTCAGTAGAAGCAATCACTTTACACACACACACACACGCACAAACTCTACACTAGCATTTGAATTGAGATTTTAGCTTATATTTGAGTATCCATCGCAATGTTAAAGCTATGTTAAAGTTAACTGTGGTGTTAACGACTTTTAGAATGTTAATTGCAACTTCAAAAAATGTTCTTTAGCCTCTCAGTTTTATCTCTCAAGCAAAAAAATGTAATTTCAATCAGCTAGATTTAAGCTTGAAACAAGAAGCCCATCAAAATGTTTAAGCTACGTGCTGTTAATGGCACTTGGAATGTTAATTGCAAATGTTAAAGCTATGTTAAAAGTAATTGTGCTGCTGATGGATTTTTAGAATGTTCATTGCAGTTGGGAAAATTGTCTAGTCGAAGATTTTTGAAGGATACAATCAATCGGTAAAAAGATTTAAGCTAAACAAAAATAACTGATAATGTTTTTGAGTCGTTTATCTAGATTTCAGTTAAGCTAAAAAATTCCAAGCTATTGCTAAAGTTACGTTAATGTTAGAAACTGCAGAAATATTTTTTTATTTTATTAGCATTAAGAAAAATTCTATAAAATTCCTACTCATAATATTAAATATATTAATATAACAATCATTTTAATGAGGAGTTTTAAAATGTTTCATGTTATGCTTTCAAATGATACAAAATTAATGTATAGTTAAATATAATTCAGTTTTTCCATCCACATTTAAAAACGTCAACTCGGAAAATTCCTTCAACAATGAATTTCGAATTAAGCAATTTAACATATAGATAAATTCCAAATGAGAAAATACAAACAGTAGCTAAAGTGCAGGTTAATGTTGCCATTAAAAGAACGCCACAAATTATCGGCTAGAATCGTGAACTGATTTGTGGCCTTGAGCTCAGTCTGCCGGCTGCATTTTCAAAGAACCCAACTGAAAAATGATGTAAGTATTAAAGACAGTTTAAGCTTAGCTAATGAAGTTAAATGGTTTGCGAAGTGCGGTGTTTATTAACATAGCGTTGAAAGGACTTGGCCAAAGAGAAAGACCGAAGAGAGATCATTTTTGGGGCCATTTTTGGGAGTACATACAATCAGCTAGCCGCAATTGGCCAATTGAAGTTGGCGAAATTTGTCTGTCCATTAAACGACAGAGCCGCACATTAGCCCTCGGCTGGAAATCGACTGGAAATCGACTGGAAATGGGCTGGAAATCGATGGGTAAGCGGCAACTTGGTAAATGGGTCCACATAGACTAAGAATTCCATTATTGGCGAGAAAGTTGCGCCAGAAGCAGCAGTCAATGTTGTTGTTGTTGTTGTTGTTGTTGTTAAAACCATCGATCAATCGTTGATTCGATTCTAAATCGATGCGATAACAACCAACGCCGAACCAAGTCAACCAAATTTAGCAATTTAGCCATAAATGAAAGACCAAATTGCCGTAGTCTGATCACAGTCTCAAACAGTTGCCAGTTGCCAGTTGCCAGAGTTGGCAGCAGACATCGGGCCATTGGACCATTGCCTGACGGCCTGACGCTCTGACTGGCAGTTTAAGCCTCATTAAATACGCCCCAAATGCACCCGCTATGGGCAGTGACCATCCTAACTCCAACTCCAACTCCGTCTCCAACTGCAACTCCAGTTCCAACTCCATCTCCATTTCCATTTCCATCTGCAGCCTTGGCTCTAGTGGCCAGACGTCTGTTGGCTTCATTATTGAAATGCGCTCATAAAATATGAGAAATAATTGCAATTATTGAGTATGCTTTTAACAAGCTGCAAAATGCAACACGGCCTCGGGCTCTCTCTACACTCCTACAAAAATATGTGAGCTGATAAGCAAAGAATATTTTTTATATGATATTATAGCCAACAGTATGAGCTTAGCCTTTGGTTTCCCATCAACTCGTTAGCATATAACTCCTTAGCACGTTTCAATTTTAAAACTTATACAATGCCCATTATTTATTTCATTACAAATTTAGCAAAGACATTTTTTTTTTATATTTTGTCTCTAATTTAAATTGCAAGTTATACTCTAAATTTCCCAATCTTTTCAGCTAAATGATTTTCTTGTGAGCTTTTGACTACACTTAAAAGCAACTTAACTTATTTTTTATTTATAAACATAGAATGTTCGTTTTGAATTCAACCCATTTTAAATTTAGTAATGATTTTTAATTTTATTTCTAATTTTTATTTTTACTAAATAAATAAACATACTTGTGCTGCCTGCAAATATTTAACATTCACTAACTATTTGTTACGAACATAAAAAAAAAAAAACGGCGAGAGAAAACTAAATCAGTGTTGCCACCTGGAATGTGCATATAGGAATGTCAATCTGGCTACTTTTTGAGAACAACGTTGCAAAAGTAGTTGCTAAATTCACTCAGCAATGAAAAAGACGTAAAATAAATTAGGTATATTTGTTAATTATTTTATTTACTTATTTCATTATTAAGTTTATCTTATTTAAGTTTCTGCTGGCCAAACTTAAAACTGCTTAAAAAGTATGGTAACTTTGGGAAGTTAGTCGATTATTTTTTGGAGTGTGCTGAGTTTAGCTATGCAGTGCAACCATTTGTGGCAGATGAAGCTCCCACGCGGTTTGTTCAAAACCAAAAACCAAATGCTGTGAGACCTGAAACCAGGGAACGAGGGAAGCTTGGAACCAGGGACGGGGGACCAGGGAACCAGAGTCAGCGTCATAGTGTCGTCCAGGGTCCAATGCATTTTTTGTGCATGTATTTGCATTTTTCATCGTGGCCAAGAAGAGAACGTGAATGTGGTTGTGGCTGTGACTTTAAATGCGAGTGAGTGTGAGTGTGGATATGGATGTGAATGTGGCTGTGAATGTGGCTGTTGCTGTTGCTGTTGCTGTTGCTGTTGCTTTGGTTTAGTTTGTTTGTCAGACTCATTTGAATGCAGTCGCTATTTATGTTTTATGCTAAAGGCAACCAAAGAGATAACACGCAACCTGGCAACCTGGCAACCTGGCTAAATCGCAAACTGGCAACGTGCAACGGCGACAACACCAAATGGGCTTTTGGGCTCTCTTCAGTTAGCCAGTTAAGGCATTGCCTGGGTTGGCCAGTTCACATTGTTACCTTTTGTTTGCCTCAACTTCAGCTTTAACTTCAGTTTTATTTTTTTATTTTTATTTTTTTTGTTTTGAATCTCTCTCGCCATGCGGCCTTTTAAGGTGCGCTAACTGTGCACACACACATACATACATACTGATAAATGCAAATAGTTGAGCCCTGCCACACACCCTGACCCTGACACTGACACTGACCCTGCCCCTAAACGTGGCAAGCAGCTTATTGAGTGATTCGTTGATTTCATGTTCATAAATCAAAAAGGGAAGGCAACTGTCCAACGAGCAGCTCATTGACAGACAGACAACGAGACAAGTAGACATACAGAGAGACAGACAGGCAGACAGACAGAGAGACAGACAATCACTTGTACTTTTCAGCTGTAAAGTGTTACAAAACTGTGAATCCATTCATTGAATAGAAACATCACATGATTAGTTAGCAGCTTTAAACGAATAAAAATGGAAATAAGGAAAATTTTTAGCAATTTGAGGACTTATATTTGATTTTTAATTTCTAAACTGCTGCTTACTGTGTTTTGCTAAAAGAAACAAAAATTGATAGTTGATATTATTTAATAAAAAATTTGAAATTGAATATTATAAGTTAATATTAAATATGGTATCGAATGAAAAGGTTTCAACTGAATAAAAAAATAAATTCATTAAAAGCAAATGGAAATTTTAAAATTATTTGTCTTCAAAAACATAATAAAATAAAATGGAAAGCATTTCAATCATTTAAAAAGGGTTGAACAAAAATATAGAATTTTCGTAATTATTCGAATAATAACAATAACAATAGTTGGAAAGTATAATTTATTCCAGACATTTTAAAGTCAAGACATTAAAAAAACATTTAATGAAATAGAGCACACATCTTGAATGCAAGCTTCCTATAAGAACATAAACATTACCATCAAATACAAACTTATAAATTCAAAATGCTATAACATAAATAAATAAAATATGCTAAATGAAATTTATTCCAATCGCAAGTAGTTTTAAAAATCTTAGTCTCTTTATAAATGTGATAAATTCATAACAATTAAATCATTAAAGAAATTAATAATGAATAAGAATATGGAGTAGAAGAACCTTTAAGCACTTTGAAAGGCATTGGAAGTTGATCATACGCTCTGATGTCCATTTACAATGTGCAAGCATCCATTTCCAAAACACACACACACACACACACATACGCACACAATGCCATTTCAAATGCCAATATAGACTTGGCCAAGTCGTCAACTGCGTCTCATTTGCATATGTTCAAGGCAAACTTTGAAATGGACTGCAAAAAACACTCTTCAGACTTTGTCCAAGTTTATATGCCATGTAATGGCATCTATCATTGCCAGCCTAACAGAAGACTGTAGACTGTAGACTGTGTACTGAAGTCACCATGGTGGCCAGGATTCAACTTAACTGATCTGCCAGTTGTTGTTGTTGTTGGCATTAACGAGATGAACGAACAACGATAGAAAAATTCAATGTCAGGGTGGCATGTGACTTGTGGCCTGGAATGGGGTGGGGTGTGGTGGAGCAACGATATGTGACAACTACGTTGACATTTGCATCGTTAGCCAGAGATCTGGCAACAGTCGTTGTTGTTATTGTAGTTGTTCTTGTTGTCGTTGTTTCTTCATTAGACGAAATAAAAACTTGCTGGTTAATAAGGCACCTCAAGTCAATCAACTACAACAACAGCAACGACAACAATAACAACAACAACCACAACAGTTGTTAGCCAAATGCCGTTTGCCGTTGCATCTTGTGGCAGCCACAAACCGGTCAAAATTAACCTACTTAAGCATCAGCTGCTGTCGCCTTTCCCCCAAAAAAAGAAAAAACTTGAAAGAAAAAATACAACACCAAAAAACAAAAAAAAATTAAAAACAGAAACCCAAAGCAAAACAAATCTTTTGTACGTGCCACAGATGAAGATGATGCAGCTTGTGGCACTCTCCCCTCCCCTCCCCACCCCGCCACTCCTCAGCCCTCCTACAATCCAAGGTTTAAGAGTATACCAAGAAAATTCAAAGCATAATTATCATTATCATTTCTGCCGCTTTTTTGTTTATTCGTGAGTGTGGACTGAGTACTCGTGACTATTCACGTGACCATCGCTAGTTTCCCTAGACATAAATAGAAATAGCCAAAGATAACTTCTAAGTACGTACATTCCTTATTTTCTTACACTCTTCTATAGAAACTTCAGTTTCTTGACCTAACTTACTGTATACTATAGTATTTAAATACTTATAAGAACTTGACAAAGATTAAGCTGCAAATACCCATATATGGTTTGGTTTGGCACGCTATCAAATAACTGATATACGTAAGAAACGCTCCCTACAGGGAAAGAGGAGACAGAACTATTATATTGCTAAAGATATATGAGCAGCGAAATTTGGAAAGACAGGAAAACAGAAAAATTAATTGAAGATAATGTTATTTTTTAAAAAGCGTAAACTTATCCTATTTTATATATTAAGATATCCTGAGATACTTTTATATATGATTTTATAATACCAATGCTTTCAAATAATATAGAAAAAGCATTGCTTTTGTATAGATACAATTATCAGTCATGTTTTGTAAGAGTTAAATATTAGAAATCAGTAAGAAATCTGCAGAAAAATTTGAAAATATCAGAAATTTAAATTGCTCGAGTTTATATTGAAAATTTGATCAAATACCTTGCAATAATAATACCTATTGGAAATGTGCCAATTATTGAAATTCAAAATAAGAATGCTATCAAGTAACTTGGTGAAATTCCTTCTCTTATAGAAAGCATTAAAAACGTGAGCAAATTTGAATTCTAGTTTTTTGTCATATACACTTTCTTCATTTAGATGATGGAGTTTACGAGAGCTGGAAATTCTAGAGTGCTTTGTGGTTTTGCAAGTTAAGATATCCAACCGCAGGTTAACATAAATCTCTAGGGAATTAACAAAAAGAGCGAGAGAAAAGGAGTTTATAATGAGAATGCTATCAAATAACCGATAGATAAACACAGCCTTATGAGCGCAAAGGCAATAAGCAAAAAGAGAAGGAGAGGAGATGGACAAGGAAAAGGAGGAACTATCGCATTTCATGAGATATCATGTCAACTGGGTGGCAATGTCTGCTGTCAGATTGAGGTTGAGGTTTTGTATCAGCGTCTTCTTCTCGTTCTGCTTGTGGCATGGATTGTTAGATTTCCCTAGATGTTGTTAATGGTTTGTTTTTCTTTTCTTATTTTCTTATTTATTTATTTTTCTTTTTTGAGGTTAACCGCGCTGCGAAATTGAAAAGTAGTTGAAGGAAAAAAAAACAAATGGAAAAATAAAATAAGAATGGAAATGGGAGCTGGAATAGAAAACTCAACCGCAATCAGGTCTAACACTAAAAGTAATTCTCGTCATCATCATCTCGATTCGATATCAACAAGTTGCAGTTGAAGCTGAAGTTGCAGCTTTGTTCTTTTTGCAGCTGGCCATTTGACCACGGGTTAATTGATTATCACGGCGTTGTTGCCCCGTCCAGCTGCCACAATTTGCTGCCTGCTGCCTGCTGCCCGCTGCGTGTTGCAAAAAAGGCACAAATGAAGATCAGAGTTGATTTTCTTATTTTATATTTTGCTCGTTTTGTTTCGTTTCGTTTCGGAACGCAAATGACAAGCGTCACGAGATCAAAGCATAAAGAAAATCCAAATTAGAATTTGCCAAAGATATTTCCCCTTCTGGTGTGCCATTTTGGCCAGTTACGTATAGTGGTAGCAGACGTGACTGCAACTCCTTCGTGTTGCTGTTGCAACTGCAACACCAAACACAGGCCGGCAAATGGCTGGAAAATCAAGTGATTACTGTCTAGCATCACGAGTAATGAAACGTGACTCAAATCGCATTTAAACACCCCAGCGACACACACACACACACACTACACAAATCCCAAAACGAAACGAGCTAAAACACGAGGCAAACAGCAATTAGAACAGTCCAAAAACAACTTGCAACAGCAACAAGACCAAAACAGGAGAACGAACAAGAAGACAGGGAGGAAGGGGAGAGGGGGCGGGAGTCTGTGGCAGCATTGAGACAGAGAGAGAGAAGCAGCAGCATCATCAATGTCGTTGCATGTCAGCCATTTGGATAATGGCGACCATTTGCTGTTGCCACAGTGTCGACTTTGCTCTTGCTCCTGACAGTCAGAACAGGATGTTTTTCCTACTCCCCGCTCCTGTACCTTTTCTTTCTTCTTCTGCTTCTTCTTCTTCTTCTTCTTTAGGATGTGCAACTAGACACCAACTACAAGAGTCGCCTGGGTCTGTGTCTGTGTTAGCCCAAAGGGCTACTTACCCAGCTTAACAAGAGCAACTGTTGTTCGCTTTTGCCTCAGGTGATAGAAAAACTAAGGGAACCAAAATGCTGGAGGAAGACTTTTCAGACAGACTTTGCAGCTTAGGAATGTAAAGCTTAAAGTTTACAGCGAGTATAAAGAACATGAGTCTAGCTATCAATTGATTAGGCTTCAGATTGCCTTTGGCTGAAGAAAAGGATGCGGGCAAAAGGTCTCGATGCATTGAAAACGCATTGCGAGATACATTTCGAGATACATTGCCAGATACATTTCAGACGTTGAACAAGATGAGCTTAAGATGTATAACAAGCTGCGCTTAAAGAAACTTTTCTTTTTTAAAGTTCTCTAAAGTGAACTTTTTGTGAACCAATGTTGGCTTAAAAACTTCTCTATGTAGAGCTTCTTAAACGAAAAGAACTCTATAAAAATGTTTTCTAGCAAGGAACCTAAGAATAGCTTTCTCAAGTAAACTCAATCTATGTCTATATATAATAAAGAAATTATCAAAATATAATAAAGTATTCTGTAAAGTGAAAAGCTCTATTTTAAAGATGTCTTTGACAAATATCCCTAATAAATGGAATCTCTCTGCTAAAATCTTTTCTACATGAAACTTCACGAAGACGTAACAGAATTGCAAGCTTTCTTAAAGGTTTAAGTCAAATAACTTTTAAAACATATTAGCATTGTACTGTACAGCTCTTCTCCCTGATTTTCCCTTTCTTTATCTCCCTTTTTTCTTTTTCCCCATCTCTTTTTCTCTTCTTTAAGTAAGTTCATTGCGCCCACTTCTTCTAACATTCAGTTGTAGCAAATAAAACTTAATTGCTACTCGAGGCAAGTTCTGCTTAGAGAGGTTCCACTGTACTCGCAGAGTTCATGCCGTAACTATAAATTAAAGCTAATTTCAGGCTATGTTTGCCCTCGCTAATTAGATCATTTTATGCTAAAGTTGCCAGTGGCTGGGCAATGTTGGCAATTCGACTTGATTTACAATCCCCATCCCAAGCAAACAGAGTTTCACTTTGCATGGAATCGTAGCGCTATAAATGGTAATAACCCCAGACTATAGACCGTATTCCATATTCCATATCCATATCCGTTGTCTTTGCCGCTGTATTTATCTCTGTCTCTGTCTCAGCTGAGGGCAGTTTTTTATGCTGGGCTCTAGAAATTTGCATATGTTGCGGCTCCAACCTGGAGGTAACCAAATATTCTTGGGGTCGCCAAAAAGGTTGGGTCCGTTAGCAGCTATGCAAATCTATCTGTCTAACCATACCACGCCCAACGGACCAACGGCACACACACACACACACACACACATACACATGTGTGTGTGTTCGTTTCGCTCTGTTTACAGATGCAAAACTGACACTGCAACACCATGCAACTTTGCCACTTGGTAGGCAGCTACACAGCAACAAAAAATCCAGTCTATAATTTAAGTTTAAATTTCTTGACCTTAGCATGTATTTCTTAAGAATGTATTCAAGATATTATTATCAAATCAACAAAATATGCGAATAAAGTGAAAGCGACACAGGATTGAAATAGTTAGAAAACTCAAAGGCCTTTGATTTTACAGACAAAAATTCTAAAAAATCCTCAATAATCAAAATATGTTCAAAGAAGGAATTCAAAAATTGTACTTGAATCAAGAATTTGGTGCTTGGCTTAAGAAGAACCGAGATTACCGAACTTCAGAGACCGCCTTGAATTGATTTGATCCCGGAATCCTGGATTCTAATGTTTTTCTGTGTAGTCAAGATTCTGTTGGAAGCAGCTAAGATATCGTCACAACACACACACACACACACTTAGCTAGTGTTTAAAATATTTCACTTTTGGCCCTGTCCCTATCCCTGCCTCCCACCGCTGCAAGAAGACACACAACAATGGACACAGCTGAGCTCTGAGGATGATTTCTTGGACACCGACTGCAACTTCGACTCCATTTGCAACTCCGCTTCCAACTCTAACTCCAACTGCGACTGGGATTCTTTGGTAAACGGCAAATGTAATTCATGGCATTAAAACACAAGGCAGAGGCCTCAAAATGGAAAATTGCTATGCATAACAATTTTTTTTCTCTTTCTTTCTATGTTTTTTTTGCTCGTCCAATTTTTTTCTTCTTTTTTTGTTTATTATAAAGACTTGCAAAGTGCGAGCTAGAGGGCAGCTGGCGGTAGGTGGGAGGTGGGAGCTGAGAGGAGGCAGGGAGGCGGTTGGGAGGGCTAACAATTTATACGAAACGAACGCAATTCGGTTCGAGAGATACTCGTATCAAAAATGTTCCATGAAACTCGACTTGGCCTGTGCTACGGTACAAGATCGAGCAAGCTGATTATGCGTTGAACGTCGTTAGGCTCTGTTTTATTTCTTTTTTTTTTGTTGCCGGATTTACCTTTTCTAAAAAGTCCAGTCGCCGTTAGATTAGACACAACACAACACACACACAGGGAGCAGTGCTGCCAACTCGTGCCAGGTTTAGCTAGTTTTAGCTATAGCTAAGTTGAAAAGTAGCCAAATTTCTAAATGTTTAAGATTTATCAATTTCATATTTAATATATGTATTTGTATATTTACATACATATATAATAAAATATCAACAATATATTTTTCACTAATTCAGCGTATTTTTGCATAAATAAATAAAAACCATCAGTTTTTATGCCTAATATTGGCTGTAGATATTAGCTATCCATTTTGTTAACCGATAAAAAAACAAAGTTCTTCAAAATGAGTAAAGCGAATTTCCCTATCAATTTTATATTTTCTTGTTTAATCTACACTATGTTGACAACTCGCTTATAACAATAATTTAGCATTTTATTCATTTTAATAGTTTTTTAATTTCAATGCTAAGTATGGATATCATGTATCGATAACTCGAATGAATCAGTTATCAATATCAATCAGTTGTAAAAAAGCTATCAACTGTCATCAAATTATAACAAGATAAGCCTAAAAAAGTCAAATTGGCATCACTGACAGCGGGGTGTACTGAGTACTGTAAGCCCTATGTCTATTGCTCTGGATTCCAATTAAGTGATCGCTGCAGCTCATCAACCCATTCCATTCCATCTGAGGGCCAACTGAACTCAGCAGATGAACCGATCAACGGATCACAGCAGCTGCAACAAAAGCAACAACAACAACAATATTAGCATCAATGTCAGCTTCTGGCGATGGTAGCATCAGTCTCCGCTTCAGTTTCCGCTGTATTGGCTGACTGCCCAATTCAATTAACTTTCACTGCGCGCAGGCAGCTCGACTCCATTATGATTCTGTGCAAATTGCCACAAAGCTGCCACTTCCAACTGCCACAAGTCGCCTCACGTCTAAAGTTATCTTCAAGTTTGGGCCTTATCTCATGGCTCGAGTCTGCAGCACGTTTGAAGCGGGCCGCACCGCAAGGAACAACTGCTCTAATATAATATAATATGTACCGCTCGCAGTACGTGTCGTGTGTCATTAAGTAACGGTAATTTACCACATCACCGACGCGACGAGCGACGCGCGATACGCGCTGGGATATAACCTAACCCAAAGTACTCCGCATAATCGAGGCAGCCCCTGGGCCAACTTGGATGCGATAGATGCGGGTTTTTAGCCACCATTTCATGCTCATGCTTTTATTACGCCAATTTGCTGTTCTTCTACATTTTATGAGCTTATTAGGAAAAGAACTGAGACTGAAGAAGACAACACAGCAAAACAGCAGCAAAAAACTTCTAACAACCAAACAAAAGACTTAAGCGACAAACGCGGTAGCCAGGCCTTTGCAGCTGCTTCCTCTTCTTCTGCCTATTTTTATGAGTTACTTGCAGTAATTGCCCAGCATTTATAATGTATATTACACATTATATGTGGCCTACATTATAGCCAATTTTATGCATTATAATTTCTTTAAATAAGTTACGTTTTTCCGCATAATTTCATCTTTTATGGAACTGGAACTTTTGTTAACAAACCTTTTGCTTTTACTTTCAGATTCTACAACGAAAGCAAAACTTAAGCAGACAACAACAAAAGGTAAGTTTCTAAAAAAAAGACAAATATATTTATTTATAGCTTAAAAAATGAGTGAGAGACTAGAAGATACCCTGTGTCAGGTATTAACAATTGGATAAAAAGTAACTAAAATTAAAAATTAAAAATCGAATAAATAATTGAGTTTAACCATATTAAAAAGCTAAATCATGGCAATTTGTAATATTGTCAAGACATTATTTGAGCAACTGTATTTTGCTTAAAGTAACACCGTCTTTATAGGTACAGAGTATAAATAGAAAGACCAGAGACTGTGAGATGATTGATTATTATTTTGGTGTTCTTTCCTTTCATTTTCATCCAGTTGAGATTTGTGGCTGCCACAAATAATTGTTAAACAATTTTTAAATTATAAACAAACAAAAAAGTAAGCAGGGCGCGTTTTGGCCATAAAAGCTGATAAAGCATAGGAAATCGTAATAAAAAAGATCAAGCAAAAAATAACAAACTATGCAAAAATTTAATGGGGTGAGAAGGAAAGAGAGGGTAGAAAGAGAGGGAAGTATTGGCCATTAGCTGTGCTGTTGCCGGAGTTGGATTTAAAGTTGGTTCTATAGACGAGACGTCGCTTTCACCGAATTCATTTTATTTATTGAATTCTGTGCATGTCGAGCACGTTTGCACGAAACAACGGACAGACGGACGGACGATGGAACATGTACGCGAATATGTGTAGGAAAAAGTTGCGATTGTCAAGGAGCAACAACAACAGCAAAAGCAACAGCAGCAGAAGCAAAAAGAACAGCAGCAACAACAAGCAAAGTGCTAAATAAAACTAAACACAGAGGGACAGGCAAAAAGTTAGGAAAAGGGGGCAGACAATGGACATATGACAACGGCCCAGCACATGTTGGCATGCCAATGAATTTTAGCCACGATCCCGTAGCAAATGTTGTTGCCACTGGCAACACCGCAAAGCCCCCCCGCCCTACCGCCCTCACTCCCTCGGGCCTGAGTGGCATGTGAATGAGGCGCGGATCGAAGTAAAGATTGTTAAAAGAGTTTAGTTTCGTGTGTTTTTCATGTTGTTGCTGGCCAGAAATTGTCTTAGGTCGTGCCAACAACCAGGCGCATTATAAAAATGTACAAAACAACAACAACGCGAACAGCTCGAAGAACAGCAACAACAACAAATACAACAACGGCCCTATGAAAATGAAAATGAAAAGTTCTCAAGCTAAATTTCCAATAAATGTGGAAAAGCCAAAAAGGCAGAAGAAACCTTTTGACAGCGCACGTCGCGCTCAATTGACAGTCAGAGCAAGACAGACAGAGACAGAGAGAGAGAGAGAGACAGTGCAAGACATATGTGCTCCACATTAAGAATACCAACAACCAAAAGTCAACCAACAAAAACAAAAAGAAAATACTCGTAAAAAAGAAAGAAAACTAAAAGAAATGTCAAAGTGAAAATCAGAGCAGAGCGCAAGCAGTTGGCCAAAGAAGGGGAAAGAGGGGGAGAAGCGGAGCCATAGAAAATTGTTAAGCTGACTGAACAAATTAAATGACCGCAATTGGACTGTAAAAATAAAAATAAGCGTAGAAATCACATTCAACTGTCTCCGCGAGCTTCTAAAAGCAGTTTCTCCAATTGAAAATAATCGATAAATTTTAAAAGTTAAGCTACTATTAACAGTTTATCAATGTAAAGATAATTGATTTCAGCCAAATAACAGATAATTAATGCTTAGAGCGTCAGTTTTAAGTCTAGCTTATAATTAATTCTGCGATATTTTACAATTAAATATTTATCGATAACTGACTAAACTTATCGAAAACTTGCATGCAAGTTCTTTTTGAGTTGCAACACTTTGTCGATCGTTAAGCAACTTAAAAGTTATCGATGAATGCGTAACATTATTAAAATCGCGAATTTAAATTTATCGATAAGTTTAAAATTATTTACATGTTTAGAAATTTAAAAGATATCGATAAAAATATCGGACAGCTAACAAGTGCATAAAATCTCACGTAAAATCCCATAAGTGAAGCTAACAAACATAAGTATTTATCGAAAAATGTATTTAATCGATAGACAAATCCACACAGTTTTCGATAAAAACGTCGATTGCCATAGCTAACAGAACTAAATTTATCGACTCACACATGGCTTGCACATCACCAGCATGCATTCGAACGCCCCCACAGTTGACCGCAAAAACTCATTTACTGACAGGCTGGCAAGAGAAAGACGGAGACGGAAGAGCGAGAGGGAGAAAAGGAAGGAAGATAGAGTGAAACTGGTTTGATTTGTCGGCCAAGACCAAAGCTGAAGTCAAAGCCAAATGGCGTCAAATGAGCCGCCCGCCCCCCGAAAGAAACCAAAAAAAAATCAGAAAAAAAAAAACAAAAAAATCGCAGCTCGTATTCATCCAGCTGATGTCTGACCCACAAGCACTTGGAGATGAGAATTTGCATGCCCCACTGCGGCACGGACCGTTAACAGTTGCTGCAACCAACTGCACATACTGTATGTGTGTGTGTTTGTGTGTGTATGTGTGTGTGGGACTTGGCCCACTTTACGATGTGTTGTGACCGCATTTGCAGCTCATTGTTGTTGTTGCTGCTGTTGTTGTTGTTGTGGTGCAACAGTTGCCACTCAGTTGCAGCGTCGACTTCTAATCGATACAACTGCCGCACGTTGTCAATTCCTGTAGTCGTTAAAAGAGAAAGACCTGAGGAAAGCGACCAACGCACTTTCCCAGATCTTGGCACCTGCGTCTGAGCCCAAAACCAACTGGGCCAAGTGCCAATTGGGCGCAGCTCGCATTTATTATCGATAGCTCGTTATCGATAAGAGTCAAAGCTAAAAGCAATATTCATAAAATACTGCCAATCGTTAAATTCTATAAGGAATTAAATCTCTAAAGTTGTCAGTATGACAATATTTCTAAAAATTGTTCATCTTCAATCTTATTGTCAGAATAATTTAATTTAATAATAGTACTAGGAAAGTTTACTTTCAAAAATAAATCCTTAAAAGTTGTTTGTTGTGGAAAACGAATTTAAGAGAATTAAGAGGAAAGATAATTAAAAGCTGTCAGATATTTTTAGAAAACTGAATCGTTGGATGTTAGGAACAAATACTAATGTGGAAGCTGAAAGAAATTGATTGTTAATTGAAAAGTAAGAAAAAGTTGCTGAAGCATAATTTATTAGAAACGCGTTTTTAATAGATGGATCATTAAATGTTTTTAACCATTTTAACAAGTTCAAGTTTGTTGAAAATACTGAAAGACATAGAAATAATAGAAAAACGGCACAAGTGTTTTTAGGAAGTTGATAAAAAGGGATATTTTAAAGCTTTTGAACAGCTGATTTTATTAGACAAAACTTGTAAACTCATTTAGGCTTTCTTTTCTTTTTGAATTCTTATGTAATTAAAATATATTTATTGTATATTCATATTGTATTTGTTAAGTTAACTAGAGCAATGTTTGCTTAAATAAATAAATAAATAAATAAAAAAAGTCTATTAAGTAAAAAACTGACAAACAATACAAAAAATATAATTTTGCTTTAAGTTTGCATTTATTTATGCCACAAAATGAAAATTGTCATTCTTAGGTTCTAGAGCAAGAATTCCAATGAGTATCTTACAACACTTGTATGTATGTATGTGTGTAGTATGAAAAATGTTTCCCTTTGGAAATGTGCGTCATTAAGATGCAACAAGTCGGCATCAGATCACGAGCGTTGAGCAAACAAAATGCCAAATGCATTAGCATTCAACTTGATCAAATCACAAAATGATGATGAAGATAATGAAGAAGATGATGATGGAAATGATGATGATGATGCTGAGACTAATGACAGGCCCTGACAGTCGCGTTCTTCCACTTATTTCTTTGGCAGCAGCAAAGTTGCTGCTGCTGTTGTTGTTGTTGCTGTTGCTGTTGTTGCTGCTACGTGCGTAGCATTTGGCGATGACTGTTGCGGATTATGTGGCGACCTTTGTGAGCCGCCCCAGTCAATGCAACAGCAACAACAACAACGACAGCAGACAGACAGACAACACAACATGAATTTTGTGCGCTGTGGCCAATGCACAATTCAAATCGAAAAGCATTTCAATGTGCCCCATTGTGTGATGGGCAATCGGGGGCAGACCGACAGCAATGGCAACAACAACAGCAACTTTAACTTCAACTGCTTCTATCGCTTTGCCGATCTGCTGTCTGCTCTTAACTTGGCTCACAAGGCTACGGCCATGGCAACAACTGAGTTATGCAGTCATTTCTCAAAGATCTTTGTTGTTGTTGTGTGCTTGATTTCCGTTTTGTCGTTGTTGTTGCTGTATTCTAACGCTTATCTCAGACTGTTAACCAGGTCAACTAACGGCAACGGCCGCAAGCTGTTAAAGCCAACTTAAACAAATAACACTCATTCATTCAGACTCGTAATCTCTATCACCCTCTCTTGCTCTCTCTCTCTCTCTGCCCATCTTTCTCTCTCTCACGCTGTCGTTAACTTTTAGCCCGCATCTATTGCCAAGTTCTCAGCTTACTCTGACACTTTCCTCCTCTCTCTCTCTCTCTCACTCGCTGTTTATCTCGCTCTTTCACTCGCGTAATTTACGCACACATTACAAGAATATTCAATTTTCTTATTGGTTTTCCAGCTTTCTTTCAATTACAACAGCTAAAGAAAGAGACAGAAAGAGAGAGAGTAAGGGGAAAAGTGAGTCATAGTGGTAGAAAGAGGAAGAGACGGCTTAATTTTATTGATAATGGCAAATAATTGTTACAAATGTTCGTAATTTCTTTTCACCAATTCGAATTGGCCAGCTTTCTAAGCCGCTTTGCCTAATGGCCCAAACAGTTAGGGCCCCGCAACCACAACAACAACAACAGCAACCACAATTGGTACATTTCAGGTGCAAACTGGCGCAGCTGTTGCCATTAAAATAGCTGTTCCTCTGTACCTTCTCGGCCATTTTCTTAGCCCATATCTTGGCCATCTTGCGGCCATTAACCAGTTAATAGCTGCCTAATGAACAACAGCAATTTCCATTTGAGTGCAATAAATTATGAGCAACAGCAACAGTTGCACATCAAGACATTTGGCATGCAAAAAGTTCTGCAAACAAATCAGCGCAAGTTTGTTGCCTAAGTCTTTGGTTTTGCTGTCTCTCAGCTGCTGCAACGAAACTGGCAACTGCCACTGCCACTGCAACAGCAACTGCTGCTGTGTTGTGTTGTGTTGTTATTAATGTTTGAGCAAACACATTGCCAATCACAACATGGTTGCCATCAATCATGCCCCAGCTCATGTTGCACTCCTGCTGATACCCTGTAAAAACAGCACGCACAAATAATGGACCACAAACACGCTGCAAGGGGCACCTACTATTACTTCGGCTACTTCTATTTGGTAATACTACTATTCTTGCTACTACTATTTGTTGATACTACTATTTGCTGCTACTACTATTTGCTTATACTACACGTGTTATTACTACTATTTGCCACTACTACTATTTGGTAATGCTACTAATTGGTGCTACTACTTTTACTCTATCAGCACCACTTATACTTTTTGCTGCTTCTACTATTTGCTGCCACTACTATTAAATATACACAACGACTACTATTTTCTGCTACTACTATTTGTACAACTGCTACTGTACGAAACTCCGGAATAAAATTAAAATCTTGGATTCTCGGATTATTTGACTTTTGAATGCTGAGTAGTGATGGCAATTTAACAGAATTTTATATATTATATATATATATATTTCTAAGTGCAATTACAGGGCATCTGTTAGTCATGCCAAGCGATAGCTTTAGTTGAAGTTGAAGTTGAAGCTGTCTCTCCCACATTTGCAGTTGCGTGCCGCATTTAAGCTCTAAATGAAAAGTATTTGCTGTGGCAAGTATGAGCAGTGTGTGTGTGTGGTGTGTGTGTGTGTATGGTGTGTGTGTAAAATGCCATAAAAATCACACACAACATAATTCTTACTCGTAACAAACACAGCGAAAACACAACAGAAAACATGCACAATCATTCAGCATGCAACATGGCATTCCATTCCATTCCACGTTCGCCACTTTGCAACGTCACGTGCGGCAGTTTCCCCCCTCCCCTCTCCCCTCTCCATCTCACTCTCTCGCTCTCTCTCTGTCCCCTCTCCCACAATGTTGTTAATGTCCTGCTGTGGTTTAATTAAATGCTGGTTTTTAAAATTGCAACTGCAAAATGAGCCACAATGGGCCACTTAGGAGCACACACACACACACACACTCGACACACACACACACACACACACACACTCAAGCTGAAGAGGCAACTCGCAAGTGGCCGCATTTGCTTATCGGTCCGGTTGCTGCCGTCGCGCTGTGGCATGTTGCCATGTAGCAAGCAAATTGGTCATCTTCATGTGGCATCTTTAGCAATGCCTGCTGTTGCAGTTGCAACAACAACAGCAACAACAACAACAACTGTTGTTGCTGGCGCATTCAATTATTTCCATGTCCTGATTGTCTTGTCGTGCGGCCAGCGCGAGATTTGCATTCAAAAATATAAATAGGCCGGCAGAAACTTTAAATTGCACAATTTTTAATGAGCTCCCTTCCCTCTCCCTCTCCCACTTCCACACCTATTTCGTTCCTCGTTTTCTTTCTCACTTTGTAGCGCCAGCAGCAGCAACAGTTGCAGCTGGTAAAGTGTCCGGCGTGTTGTAATGAGCGATACCTTGGCTAAAAATACAACAAGCCAACAATCCCACAAACTGATAAGATAACACACATACAAACATATATTTATAAGTATTTGTTGGGCCAACAAGCTGTCATGTTCACTTTGAGCAACATCTTGAGTTGAGTTATTCACAATTTACACGTATTCGCAATTATGAATACTTTGTTGTTCTTAAACATTGTCGCACTCAAAACTATCATATTGGCATGACAAAGCTTTAAAGCTGTTCCAAGAACCAGAGATGAAAAAAATTGAGCATCTAAGCCTTTCAAATTGTAATGTGCTTTGTTTTAAATTACTCAAAGCTTTCATGTCCCTTATGACATGCTTAAGCTTTTACCAGGGATTAAAACCGAAACGAATATCGGTTTCAGTTACGGTTTCGGTTATGTTCGAATTTAGGTTTTCGGTTATCGGTTATGCAAAATCTTTGAATAAAGGTTTCGTAACGGTTCACTAAAAAAAATGTTTTGGCAAAAATAAAATTATATTAATAATATTATAGTTAAAATGGCATTACTTTCTTAATGTTTCATTCACACATTAATTTCACATCTTCTTCAATTTGATGTAGTTTAGATACATTTGAACAATTTTAAATATTTTATAACACAAATTTTTTTATTTGAGCCTATTCAGTTATATGCAAATATCACAAATAAAAATTCAAAATTAAACACTAGAAAATTAAAATTAAAAATGAAAAATCCTTTTTTTTTATGTATTAAAAACCGAAATTAACACTTATAAATGAAAAGGTTACTAAACGGTTATTTCGGTTTACAGAGTTTCGGTCAAATAAAAATTTTTCTTTTCGGTTACGGTTTCAGTTACGGTTTTAAATTTTAATCGCTTTTTACCGGCTTAAGGTTACGGTTTCGGTTAGGGCTTTAATCCCTGGCTTTTACCATTGCCAATTAAGCTCTAAGGAGCTTAAATCAATGTTAATATGATTTTTAAATTTATTTAAATCAAATTATGTATTTATTAAAATTAATCATTTTAGATTTAAATTTCACACTGAAATGTTTGTTTAAAGGTTTTGGTTTATTAAGCACATTTTTTAAGAGCTGATTTGAAAAATTTGTAGCTAAAAAAGAAATATCTAGTCACATAATTGTCTTCATTTAAATTTAAGTTGGTTACTTTGACTGATTTAAAGTCTTTTCCAATGCTGATTACTTTAATAACTTTTGCTTTTCTAGACTAAGTACTCATCTAAACACTTTCAATTTGTAGACACTGTATCAATAGAACAATGAAAGATGTTATTCAGAATTTTCTAAGGAAAAATGGCAGAGTCAGCAGAAGAGAGAGAGAGGAAAGAAGAGCGAGAGAGAGGGACTTGGAGAGCTGGCATGATATAGAGGGTCAACATTTTGCAATTAATTGTAATTTCTACGCGCATTGAAGCCGCATCATCATCATCATAATTGCCATAAATCATGCAATGCTGCACTTGCCACAGCCACAGTCCTCCTGCCACATTGCCACACTGTGAACTGACCAACAGCTCTGCGGTCTGTTGTCCGTTGTCCGTTGTCTATCGTTATCCGCCACATTCCGCGACTCAAATGCGCTCTAATGACTCCTGTTCTTTGTCGAGGTTGAGAGCTAAAGTTGCAGCTCTCTTGGCTAATGGCTTTTCAGCGGCATAACTTCCGCATCTCGAGCTGCGGAGTTGAAGTTGCAGCTTGCAGTTGCCGCTTGGAAGTAGCGATGGCTATCGTTATGTTGATGTCGATATTGTATCTAAACAACCAACGATACTTAAATTAAAATAAAAACGAATCACAAAAATGGTTTACACTAAATGATTTTCAAATTTCAAATAAATTATAAATATTTTGTATATATTACGGAATACATAAATATGATTTTATTTGATTCATTTACATTTTAAACTTTTTTAAAATTACTTACAATAAACTGTCTGATTTAAGGAGCACTGAAAAACACTGCTTTGGGTTGATAGAGATGATTGAGTGTTAGGGAAAAAGAAATATATTTAGTTCTGCTTTATTAATTATCTTTCATGAGTTTATTTAACTAAATGTTTTTTAAAATGAATTGTATTGCATTGTAATTTACTACGGTGTGGTATTCTGCTTAATAATCTAACCGATGTCAGTATCGATACTTTTTCCCTCTCGAAGCCCATTCCTAATTCGAGGTCGTTGTTGCTTTGTGCCGCGGAATTGGCTGCTTCCAGGAACGCGGCCCACACAGCTGATTGAAATCGAATTGCCGAACATGCGCCACACAATTGAACGATTGAACGATTGAGCTGCATCCACACCCACTAGCTGTCTCGCTCTCGCACTCCCTCTCTCTCTGTCTCCTTGACAGCTGCATTTGCATGAGGAATTTATGAAATGTGGCGCAGTGTGTGACCTGTCGGACTGAGAGTTTCAGGAGTGTACACAGAAAAAATAAATCTATGTATTAAGTATAAAATTCAAGTTTAAAATTATGGATTTCAGAATATTCTAGCATTTAAAAAGTCGAGAGAGCCTAAAGATGCTTATAGAGGCACGACAATTCAAATATTTGCAGAGAAGGCATTAAACCATGGTACTTTAAGAAATTCCGTTTCAATTTGTTACCGAAATATCGGATTTGTTTTTTTCCGTGTGCTTGCTCCTCTCCAATCTCAACAGATTTTTATGGCGTGGGCAACGCCACGCCCCGTTTCCACTTTTGTTGCCCGCACATATCTTGCAACTGCATCGGGGAAGCTGCACTTTCAAATATACGGAGCCCCATCTCCTTGTGTTTGCCGAAACAACCTTGAGGCAGTCCAACTGCAGAGCCAGAATTAGAATCCAAGTCGAAGTTGGAGTTGGAGTTGAACTTCTCTTCTCCTATCCTGTGATATCGCTGCGTTCAACTTGTTATGCAATAAATTTCCGGTTCTAAGGCCACACGAAGAAATAGAGAGAAAACATTGAAAAAGAAACAAAAATAGTTGCAACACATAAAACGTTGGCCAAAGGAGACAACAATCTGGCCACCTTTCTCTTGCGACTTCTCCCGCTGCTGCTTCTTCTTCCCCCTATTCAACCTTTTTGCTTAAATACTGTTCCATTTTCGTTTGGAGTTTTGACTTTAAATGCGCAACGAATTCAACGCGACTTGCAACTTGCAACTGGCGAGCTTGCAACTTGCAGCTTGCAACACCTGTGGCACATCCCTGACAGGCAGTCAGCCCGATTCTGTTTCTGTTTCAATCATATCGCATGCGATTCACGCCGATCACGCGAATTAAGCGACAGCGGAGGGGAAGGGGGGTGCGACAAGGGGCATGAACAGCTGCATGCCCCAAACTAGTTCTTGTATATGTGATGTTCATTTTAAGTGGGTGTCAACTTCACAAATTAGTAACGGCATTTAATAGCACACACACACACACACACACACACACACACACACACACACACACACAAACACACACACATACACACACACACACACACACTTGGCCTTACTGCCGCCGTGTTGACAGAACAAGTTTGTGTTCTAAGTCATTTGTTTTATGCACAACATACAAATGTCCAAAAACTGTTTTGCCAGTCAACTTTCGCAACTGGTTTAAGCCAAAATCATGCCACCATTTGTTGCAATCACCTTTTTTATTCAGTTTATGACAAATTTGAGGAAACATACAATTTTTTTATAGCAACATTTTGTGGAAAGTATTTGTTATGACAGAGCTTTTGTTCTTTTGCAATAAAAATCGATTTAAACTAAGCTTGGAGTTTAAAAATCAACTTAGAATAAATACATTTCGGCATTAACAGATCTAATTTTTTTTAAACTTATTCAATTATTAAAAAAAAAAATAAAAATCGTTGACTGTTGTCAACTTGTTGGAAATCAGCTCAAAATGTTGGTTTTTTTAAAATGATTTTAATTTAAGAGACATTTTTATAATAATGCATAGATTAATGTTTTTCAAGCTTAATTTTGTATTTATTTTAGCAATTTCAAACTATTATTGTATAATTTAAAAAGTAATTCTATTTCAAATTGTAGATACATTTTACATTTAATTTATCCCAATTTCACAAAGTCAGCGAAGCTTTTAGCTATAAATCATTTAAAATAGTTCAAACTGCTACTTTTATTTATGACTAGTAAAAATTTCCACTTGGAAGACGTTGAAAAATGTCTGCAATTGCATTTTCCAGCTTTTCTTGGCTCTGCCTTGTGGCAAAGTCACAGCCTTGGCTTCCAAGCAACATCAATGCTAATGCAATTTGCTAGTCATTATAATGTCTTTTAGTTTGTGGCACAAGCAAGACCGCTCCCCCCCCCCCCCAAACCCTCCCAACCACACACTTTAAACTCCCTCCGTTTGCTTTCAAAAGCAAGCAAAGGAATTTTGTTTGCCTCTGTGCGTGGCATTTAATTTGCTTAAAGTGTTTTGCACTGAATTTTTCATATAATTTGAAGTAAGTTCAACTGCAGCAACACACATACAAGTGTGATGAGGAGGAGGAAGAGGGGAAATTTGTGGCAGAGTTGGGAATCTGTTGCCATTAGAAGACGAAGGCCGCTTCGTGTTCGTTGTTCGCTTCCTTTTATCATCTCTTTTCTTTTCATTTCTCGCTTTTAATTATAACTTTTAATATTTTCACACACAAACACACACACACACACACATGTGTGTGCTCGTGCTTATGTGTGTTTGTGTGCAGCTGGCAATTGTGGCAGCTCCTCGGGTGTTGCCTCGCCTTGACATCATGAGTTTGCTCCATTGTTCGATAGCAATTATTATTGCATCGCACTTCTATTGCTAAACTAGGGGACTGGGAACTGGGACTCGCCGAGAGTCACGCACACACACGCATGTTGCATGTTGAATGTTGAATGTTGAATGATTGTGGCAGGTGCTTCAACTTGCGACGGTTGCACGTTGCGCATCTTTAAACTGCGATGATTGAAAATTGCATAATTGCAGCAAAGCAGATAAAGACACAAGGCGAGAGAAATAATAGAGAAGGAGCGAGAAAGACACAGATAAAGAGAGAGAGAGAGAGAGAGAGAGAGAGAGAGGCAGAGAACTCACTCGCGTGTTGTGACAACAAATTGCAAATATGTATTAAAAAAAAAAGTACCTCCATTTCCGTCGTTGATCGAGTGGACAAAACGACAGACAAATAGGCAAAAAGACAGAGAAACAAAGAGACAGAGAGAGACAGACTGGCAAGACCAAAGCTGTAAGGCCAGACATCCGTTTTGAGTGCCGCACAACACTCGCACTCACAATCATGACTCTCACACACTCATGAACTCATGAGTGTGCCTAGAGCGCAATGTGCATGTTCGATGTGCCGCGAATGTTTCGAGTGTTGAAAACTCGCAGAAGCACAGATAAGGATAGTGTCAGTCTTAGTGTGAAAAAGAGCAGGACAGACAGACAGACAGTTAGACAGAGAAAGAGAGGTAGATCATCTTGGAGCTATAAAGAAAGGAAGTCAGCTGCTTGAGGCAGATTTGTTTGCTGAAGATTTGCTGATTTGTTTGAGCTTCCAGTGAACTGAGTTAGAAACAAACGGAAAAACTTACAACATTTTTTATAATCAATCTAAAAATTTAAAAAAAATCTACATATGAGTATTATTTGAAATACATTTTTTAATATATATTATTGTTTATATTAAGATAAACACTTTAAATAAATATATGTATATATATATATATATATAATAAAATAAAACGGCAACAACTTTGGCTAATCACAAATATTTAAACATCATTTATTTTTGCCCATACTAAAGAGTGGGAATTTAGTACTTTATTTTTAACTTTCAAATTTAAATTTCTCAAGAAATTTATTTGATATTTTTTTGATATTGATGAAAAGAGAATATCAAAAGTATATAATAAGTTTTACTTACGCCAATTGTTGATCTTAAAAAACTCATAATAAGCCCCCTTCATTTCAACATAACCTCATTAAGCAAAAAAAATCACAAAACCAATTATTTAGACATACTTAAATTATAACTTTAATGACAATCAATAGAAACTTGGACATTTTGATTGATTGTCCATTTTTAAAAAGAAAAACCCAAATTAGAGTTGGCTTACTTCAACTTAACCTCACAAAATTGCAATAATTGCAAAAGAAACTGCGAATTGAATATAATTTGCAACAACAAGCTGTGTACAACTCTCTTTTGTTCACTTTCAATTGCTTTCAAATTTCAAATGCGTTTCTTCATTGAAAGCCCGCAAACTGTGCTTCAACCTAACCTCACAAAATTGCAACAGTTATGAAAATAACTGTCACTGCGACTAATTAAAACTGGAACTACTTTTTTTGTGAAAAATCTTTCGCCTTTCTACGGCCAGCACCAACAACAGCACAGAAGAAGATAGCGAGAGAGGGAGAGAGAGAGAGCAAGAAGAAGAGAAAAATAAAACTTGCTGTGAATGAGGCAAAAATTGCCGTTGGTCTTTTGATGAGGTTTCTTTTGGCTTTTTTTTATTTATTTTTTATAGTCGGATTCATTTCATTTTAATTGAGTTAATTGCATATTATTACTTTCACTGTTTGGCTTTGGAATCGGTTTGTTCTGCCGTTGTCACCGTTATTTTTCAATTCTTCAGCTCTTTCTTTTAATTTGAGATTCGCTGTGGTTTGTGCTTGTTCCGCTTTCGTGCATAAATTTGCCTTGATTATGATATATAGTATATCTTCTGGTCTCTAACGGAGTGACCTTTGAAGGTTTTTCTATGATTCTTCAGCTGCTTCATATTCTTTGTATACTTACTTTTTTTTCTTACTCCCAACCACTTTTTCTCGTTCTTCCAGTTCCTGTTCTTTTATTTTCTAATGCTGCTCATGTGCTCAAGTGCTCAAGTGATCTGCTGTTGTGCTGTGTTCCCCCTTGACTCCCTTATCTTCATGCTGGTTACGGCATTCACTTGCTCAGTTCCCTCGTAATTAGAGGCCGTACGCGAAGAGGAAGTAAACGTGCCTAATGATAACCTTTAGCTCGTTTCAAAGTTGCCTCGCCATCCACAGCCACAGCTCGCCCAAAGCCAGAGCCAATGCCAAAGACACAGCTCCAACTCTGAACCAAAGCGAAAGCAGACCCAATGTAGCTATCCCATAACCATACCAAGAATCAAGACCAAGACCATACCTCCACTGCTACCTTTACCTTTACCTCTACCTATGCCCACTCCAATGGGGGGCAAGCGTACAATTTTCATGATTGCTAGTTACCCAGCCCAGCGCTGCATCATCCATCTAACTAAGTACGCGCCACTGACCAGCGATTCCATCCCAGCGATCTTCAGAGCCCCCTCCCCCTGAAGGAATGCGATGAGTAGACTCAAACACTCACACACTCACACACTCACCTGCTCTCTGCTCACACTCATATTCATACTGCAAGAATGTTGCACTCGTTTTTCTTTGGTCATACCCTTCCGACGTAGTCTCTTCGTTTTCCCAGTCAAAGTGCAATTCCACCCATTGTAACTCAGCTCTTAGTACAGCTTTGTTGCTGAAATGTCTTTTGACTATAGACGTTATTTACTTTACAACGAGTGAGATCGGCTGACTATATCTTATAGCTACCCTATGGTAGCCCTTTGAATAATTCACTTATTTCTATGATCACTTTGATGATTTTAAAGTCAGCACATGCAAACCAAACAATTACAAGTTTCCGTTAATAAAATTTGGCATACAATCTTCTATAAGATCGAGTTCATTTCATTTCATATGCCACGCCTCTTTCCACAGTTTTTAGAACATTACTTTTTTTTGAAAATTAACGTTATCTATTAACTAAAGCTACCATCCTACTTAATTGCAACAAGATCGGCCAAACAGAACTGTAGTAATGGCTGACTTAAGTTACAAGTAATGAAAATGCCTAAAAGCATGCAATAAAAATATTTAAAATTTAATTAAATAAGTAACGGGTATCCTATAGTTGGGAGCGCGACTATAGCCTTTCCCACTTGTTCTATATACATATGTGTACTAAATTTAAACAGGATCAGTTGACTAGCTGATTAGTTGGTAATTCGATTGGGTGCCAAATAGTTTGGAATAATTTCGGACATTTTCGGGTATTTATGAAAACTCAGCAATTGCAAGAAATATTAGCAGAAATCCCAGTACTATTTATAGTAAACATAATACAACTTGTACTATATGTATAAAGAATTATTATGTTGTATAAATGTTTTAACCCATTTATACAACATAATAGTTCTTTATTGTATTTGAGTTTTTATATAAAAGTCTTTGTATTTGTCACCGCACAGAGTTGGATTTATTGGATATTTGTTTATTTAATATTTATTCAGTATTCTATTTACTATATAAAAATATTTGATTTATAAAATAAATATAAAATATTATATTTAAAAAATATCTTTATCTCTTATAAAAGGTATGAGTAGAATTGATAACAAAAGTATATCAAGCTTTAAGAGTACCTAAAATTCCCAGTTTCTTTTGGTTTCTCTTATCTGCTGCTGTTGCAGTTGCAGTTGCAATGGTTGCTGTTGCTGTTGCTGTTTGGCGTATGCATTGATGGAGTGCCCTGGGTCCGTGGTTGACGCCCACATGGCTCTAGATACTTGCAACACACTCGCACACAAATAGATACGATTCTCATTTATTTTTGGAGCTGGAATTGGGAACTGCAACTGGGCGCCATATGAATGTGTGAATTGTTTTGTTGCACTCAGCTGGCATTTCCTGTTAGCCAGCGGCAACATTTAGCCGCTGATTTCCAGCTACCAATACCAATGGCAGCATAAGCAGCAGTAGCAATTACGCTTGCAACTGCAACTGCAACTGCAACAAAAGAAGATACACAGAAAAAAAAGCAAAGAATCATTCCTAAATTCAAGTTTAAAATTCTTGACTTTAGCATATATACATTTTTTGAGTGTTCAGGATATTATTGTTAAAAGCATTAAAATTGTCAAAAAAAAAAGCTTAAAAAATTTCTTTCTCTGAACAATAAACAGAGAATATTAATTAATCAAAGGAACTAATAATTAAAGTGGTTGCGGAAAATTAATTGAAAAACATTTAGTAAATAAATCAAGTATTTTGTGAACGATTGACTTTGATTGATTCTATTGCGGATTATCCCAGATAATTATTTTTTCTGCGTACAGAAATGTAGAATCATCATTGTCGGGCTGGGGCTTTAAATTAGAGGACGAGACTTGATTTTAGCCAAGGACGCCCCAAAAATAAACTCGCATTTGGGGCTATAAATAACACACAAGTCGTGAGGGGGCAATTGAACTGGGCAACTGGCAACAACTGGCCAACAACTGTGGAACTGGACAAGAACTGTGGAACTTGCAACGCGGTGGCAATGACGTCAAATGTAAACGAATGCGTTTTGCGTTTATCTCGCACAATCGATCGCTCGAGTGCTGTCCGTGTAATTGGCTCGACTTGCGACTTGCGACTTCAAATGCGCAGCCTGCAACTGCAACAGCAACAGCAACAGTTGCTGCTGCAACTGTGGCAACTGTGGCAACTGCGCCTCATGCAGATTGGCAATTGTAGAACAAGAACTGCAAAAAGCGAACAGAACAGAAAAAAAAAACTAAATACAAAAATTGAAATAAAATGAAGAAAACAAGGCGACTCCCTGCGATGCTGTTGCTTCTACTTGTTGCTGCCACTGCTTGTCGCAACTTGTTGTTGTTGCTGTTGTTGTTGTTGTTGCTGTTGCTGCTGTCGCTTTGAGTTGAGAACACGCTGCAAATTCCCGCATTTGCCACCTTATTTCATACAGTTGTCGTTGTTGTTGCTGTTGCTGATGTCGTTGTTGTTGTCGCTGTCAATGTTGCTCATGTTGCAGCTTCTCATCTCTACTTCCTTCTCTCTCTTGCTCTGTCTCCTTCTCACTCCCTCAATTGGACTCACATTCGCAGTGCGCGTTGCGCGATTCGCTTTGGCCAAAAGCTTTCAGTTAATATTGTTTGTAATAGCCACGTTCCGAGCGCTGTAATCACTTGACGTTCCCCCTCCATCCCACTCCTTCTCTTTCAATGCATTCCTCCCTCTCTCCATCTCTATCTCTCTCTGTCTCTGTAGAAATAATTGCACTGATGTTGTTGCCTGCATTTATTCGCCTGATTTTCTTGCATGCTCGCTGACCACTTCTAGCCTGGGACACAATTCAGCAAACAAATTGAAGTGAATATGTTAATTTAATCGGCCAGCTGAACTCGCCCCTCACTCCCCCTCATTTGGTACTCCCCTACGAATTTTCTCAACTTTACTTTGAGGCGCAAGTTATAAAATCTTAAATTATTAAACTTAATTTAATAAGAAAAGTTTTTATTGAATTCTAATTTAAAATAAAATAAATAATATAATATACTAATTTCAATTTATATGTAAAGTAATAAAAAACTTGAAACTATGTATGATAAAAAAAATTAGGAGAATTTTAGGAAATCTGTTGTCATTATTTGTTATTAAAATAATCTTAGGATCTTATCAAATATTTTAAAATATTTGGAATCCTTAAAATATCTTTATAAATCCATTTTAAATGTAAGAAACTTAAAAACTTTTTCAGAAAATCTCTACAATAATTCTTGAAAATATCCTGATAAATATCTAATGGTTAATAATAAAAAAAGATGATGCATTATAATTCATAAATAAATAATATAGCACTGTCTAATACTTACTTTAACTCGATTTTATTTGAACGATGTATCGCCCACTCGATTTTTGATTTGACGACTTAAGTACTCCGATTTAAAACTCGATCCAAAATTTGAATTTTCATCACAATTTTCTACTCCCACTTCAACTGCCTATCGTTATCGATGTCAGTTGTCAAGGTCTCACGCTCATACTGCTATTCGTACTCCTATTCATACTCCAGCCTGAGACTTCCGCATCTCAATGTCCATTTAGAGCATTTCACAATGCGCACTCGAATGCAAATGAATACATTCACGAGTCCATAAACTCTCACAAAATGGCAATGCTGAATAAATTGACTACATATTGAGTGTCAAAAAAAAAGAAAACAAAACAAAACAAAAACATTCATGAATAGCAAGTGAATTGCAAGTCGGTTGAGTAAATACATTGTTGAGTGTTTTGGTAGTTTGTGAATAAATGGTAAAGGAAAGTATTCTTTAATGTAATAGCAACTGTAGCTTAACCCATGCTTAACCCACTCTTAACCAAACTTTAGCCGATAGTCATTCATGAGTGCCATTAATGAGTGTGAAATGAGTGTCTAAGAAAGTAATTGAAGTGAATGAATATTAAACAGAGATAATACACACACTTGAGTAGTCATACACTCATACGAGTACTCGTATTTATATTCATAATTCGCAATTGACAGCTTGTTGTTGCCCCATGAATTGAGTCGCCAATTGAATAGGCGATAATACTCACAAGTACTCGAGTGAGTGCGCTCTTGACTCATTGAATGCGCTCAACAATTTATATGAATGAGTTGGCTGAAACCGATGTTAAGTTCAAGGCTTTCGCTTTTCACCTGGCAAACTTGGCAAACACCTCGGGGGTCAATCAATGCTGCGCCCCCACTGAATTTGTGGCAAGCTATGAGCGTGGGGAGGCAGTGAGCAGTGAGAAGGGGCAGGGGCAGGGGAAGGGGGTAGATGCGGTCAAATTTGTGGCAGCTGCAAGAGGCAACAAACAGAAAAAGCAATTTTGCAACACGCCCGACTGGAAGCCACAACAAATGGAATTGCAATTGGAAATTGGAAATTGGAAGCGAGGCCATTAGAATTTGCAACCGCATTAAGTGTGAGGACAACGCAACGTGGCAAGTGGCAAGTGGCAACTAGCTGGTGGCAAGTTGCGGGCCATTGTAATTTCCGCCAGCTCTGAGCTCATTAAAGTTTTCACAAATGCGGCTAAAACAGTTGGTCAAGGGAACATGGTCAAGAAAGAGATACAGAGAGAGAGAGAGAGAGAGGAGAGAGAGGGTGGTGGGGGGAAAGGGTGGAGGCGGAGTTGTTATTGGTTCGCTGGTTAGCTGTTTGTGAGCTCAGTTAAGCGTGTAATGGGCCGCATTTGGAAGCGGATGTGAAGCCTCTCTCTTCCTTCTCTCTCTCACTCTCTCGCTCTCTATCTATCTTTCTTTGTCTCTATGCGCTGTCAGCATGTGCAAAGTGCAGATAAGATTATGTTCAACAAAGTACTTCAACTAAAATACATTTCAAGATTACTGTGCCAGTCCACGCTAGTGACTAAATTGAATTTACTCGTATCCTTAAGATATTTCTTTCCTCGCTCTTTTGTTTGTCCCGTATCTCTTTCTCTTCCCTCAGAAACTTTAAATATCTCAAAAGACTTTGTAATTTATTTAACTTTATTAATATGCAATAACATTAAACAAATTTTAAATAAAGTCGACAAAACTCATCAATTTCCATGTAATACCAACTAACATTTGAATCAATTCAATAATCTATACCTTTACAAAGATTTAAAAAAATTAGAATGTAAAATGAGTTGGTATCCTAAAAAGATTCATAAGTATTAATTAAAAATTTAAATCTTTAACAAGCCAAAATTTTAAAATGAAATAATACAAATTTTAAGGAAAAACAAGAAAAGTTAGATTATAAAAGCAGCTATATCTGTATAAGAAATTAAATAAGAATCCAAGAAGCTTAAATATTTTTTATTCGAAAAGTTTCAGAATTAAGATCTTAAAATACATCTAAGAATCTTGAAAAAACTGCCAAATTTCTGCAACTAAATTAGAAAAAGTTGCAGCTTTAAAATTATTATTATCTTTACCAAATAAACAATTTACTTTGATGCAATATCATGAAAATTTAAAATGAAAATTAAGCTCATTTTTGATCTACAATATAAACGAATGGTGGAAGTAAATTGAAAATAATTTATTATAATTTGAATATGACGTAATCCTAAAACGGCAATTTAACCAAAAAACACATATTTTAAAACCTATACTCAACTTGATTGAATTAAAAGTAAGACACCTCAAAGTCAAACTTGATCTCATGCTCGTCTCCATGTTTATATCAATTCCAGATGCAAATTGCCACGAAATCCAACAAGAGGAAAGCAAGCAGAGGAGAAGGAGGACTGACAAATAGAACAGCATCGGGAGCAATGAAATCTCGGGGCACGATGCTGGCAATTGTGGCAGTGGCGATGCTGATGATGCTGCCCGGCGAGGCAGCTGCTCGGATGGCCTTCGAGAAGCTGACAGACTACGACTTTGCCGGGACAACGTATTACAGCGTGAAGAATCTGTCGCTCTACGAGTGCCAGGGCTGGTGTCGCGAGGAGGCGGATTGCCAGGCAGCCGCCTTCAGTTTCGTGGTGAATCCCCTCTCGCCCTCGCAGGAGACGCACTGCCAGCTGCAGAATGACTCCTCGGCGGCAAATCCATCGGCGGCGCCCCAAAGATCCGCCAACATGTACTACATGGTGAAGTTGCAGCTGCGCAGCGAGAATGTCTGCCACCGTCCGTGGTCCTTTGAGCGGGTGCCCAACAAGATCATCCGTGGCCTGGACAACGCCCTCATCTACACGAGCACCAAGGAGGCGTGTCTCTCCGCCTGCCTCAACGAGAAGCGATTCATCTGCCGTTCCGTCGAATACGATTACAACAACATGAAGTGCGTCCTCAGCGACTCGGATCGTCGCAGCTCCGGGCAATTTGTCCAGCTGGTGGATGCCCAGGGCACCGATTACTTTGAGAATCTGTGCTTGAAACCGACTCAGGCCTGCAAAAACACGCGATCCTTTGCCAACGCTCGCATGGGTGTCTCCGAGGAGAAGGTCGCCCAATATGTGGGACTCCATTACTATACCGACAAGGAGCTGCAGGTGACCTCCGAGTCCGCCTGCCGTTTGGCCTGTGAAATCGAGTCGGAATTCCTCTGCCGCTCCTTCC
This sequence comes from Drosophila limbata, assembly GCA_963924055.1. Taxonomy (NCBI): domain Eukaryota; kingdom Metazoa; phylum Arthropoda; class Insecta; order Diptera; family Drosophilidae; genus Drosophila; species Drosophila limbata. The sequence continues at coordinate 7,908,236 of OZ001351.1, read as the reverse complement.
TGTATCTGGGCCAGCCCCAGGGAGCCCAATACAACTGCCGCCTGTACCATTTGGACCACAAGACGCTGCCCGATGGCCCCTCGACATATTTGAATCACGAGCGTCCGCTGATTGACCACGGCGAGCCCATTGGCCAGTACTTTGAGAATCAGTGCGAAAAGTCCGCCGCGAGCTCGAACTCGAACTCACCACCTGGCACGCTGGACAAGATCGACACGCTGCCCGTGAGCCTGGACACCATCGAGGATCCCAATCTGACCAATATGACGCGCAACGATGTCAACTGCGACAAGACGGGCACCTGTTACGATGGTGAGTCTCTTTCCCTCCCTCTCTCTCTCTATGACAAGGATCAGGCTAATCTGTCTTCCCTTTCAGTCTCCGTGCACTGCAAGGACACTCGCATCGCTGTCCAGGTGCGCACCAACAAACCCTTCAATGGACGCATCTACGCCTTGGGTCGCTCCGAGACCTGCAACATCGATGTGATCAACTCGGATGCCTTCCGCCTCGACCTGACCATGGCTGGACAGGATTGCAACACACAGAGCGTGGTAAGTACAGATCAATATAAGAAAATTATAATAACAGAAATTGCCTCGACTTGCACATTAATAAATAACTTTATACTTGTAGTGCTAGGAATCTTAATAAACATTTACTAAAAACAAAATAAATGAACAAATAAAATAATAATTACATTTTAAGAACAGTGACGAATATAATTTTTGATGTGTAAATTAGTTTCTTGATTATTATTAGTACATGAAAATAACAACTACTTCATTTATTTAAATAAAACGTTTTTTAAAATATTAATTAAATTTTTTTTTTTTTTTAATCATACCATTACTCAAACATGTATCAAATATGAATATTGAACGCAAAAATTCCATTTTTTTATAATACAAAAAAATTGCCAAAACCTTTAAGCAAAAATTTAAAAAAAGATACTTTATGATTTTTAATTAAATACTAGAAAATTAAAATATTAATTCAAACAAAATTTATTGAAAACAAAATTAAAATAAATAGTTTCAATTTAATTTTTTTTTTAATAAAAATTTAAAATAAAAGTTTATCCTGTTTCCAAGATAGACCAACCAAAAATAGTTGATTGTCAAACCTCATTTTTTTTAATTTAAATAAGTCTTGTTTGCAATGTTTGGATGTTTAAGAACTTCAGTCACGACCTTTGATCTCTATTTAAATTCTTCACTTTCTCCACTTATTCCAGACTGGCGTCTACTCCAACACGGTGGTGCTGCAACATCACAGCGTCGTGATGACCAAGGCGGACAAGATCTATAAGGTGAAGTGCACGTATGACATGAGCTCGAAGAACATTACGTTCGGCATGATGCCCATACGCGATCCCGAGATGATTCATATCAACTCATCGCCCGAGGCGCCACCACCAAGGATTCGTATTCTGGATACGCGTCAGCGCGAGGTGGAAACTGTTCGCATCGGCGATCGTCTCAATTTCCGCATCGAGATTCCCGAAGATAGTAAGCATAGCTTGGTAATCCCCTAGAGAATTTCTTTTTAATTGTTCATATTACTTTATTATTTGTAGCTCCATATGGCATCTTTGCGCGCTCCTGCGTTGCCATGGCCAAGGATGCTCGGACCAGCTTCAAGATCATCGACGACGATGGCTGCCCCACAGATCCCACCATCTTCCCCGGCTTTACCGCCGATGGCAATGCCCTGCAATCGACCTATGAGGCATTCCGTTTCACCGAAAGCTATGGCGTCATCTTCCAATGCAATGTCAAGTATTGCCTGGGTCCTTGTGATCCCGCCGTCTGTGAATGGAACATGGAATCATTTGAATCCCTGGGCAGAAGACGTCGTCGTTCCATCGAGAGGTGAGTTCATAGCTAATTTAAAATGAAATGCAACAAAAAAATATGTAATTTAATACTTTTCTTAGTCCTAACAACGAGACCAAGAGCGAGGATCATATGAACATCTCACAGGAAATTCTGGTGCTGGACTTTGGTGATGAGAAGCGTGAATTCTTCAAGGCGGATCCTAGCACAGACTTCTCTAAAGGTAAGCACTCAGTTTCTTTGATTTCCGTTTCAAAAAGTGAGATGTTGCTCCTTTACTTACATATATTCCTCTCTCCCTCTCTCTCACTGTTTCTCTTGCAGACAAGACTGTCACTATCATCGAGCCGTGTCCCACAAAGACGTCCGTGCTCGCATTGGCCGTGACCTGTGCGCTGATGATCCTGCTCTACATTTCCACATTGTTCTGCTATTACATGAAGAAATGGATGCAGCCCCACAAAATCGTAGCATAAGTTTAGGCGAAGCAAGAGGAAGAGAAACAAATGCAAAAAAAAAAAGAAATCAACACAAAATGGAAGCAAAAAAAAAGAAAACAAAAATCATACACAACAAAATTGTCACCTACACACATACACAGACTCAACACACAGACAGACACACTCATTCGCTATGTCTATCTCTCTCGCTCTTAAGGCATGCACTGTGCGCATCGTCGTCAACGTCGGCGTCGTGATCGCCTCTGTCGCCGTCGTCGCTTGTCCGCGCTCAGCGCTCTCTCGCCTGCCCTGCGGCACGCACGAGAGAGTTTCGGTAATGAGAGCAAACAGCGCCAGGAATTGAATGTCTATTGCAGTTCGAATTCGATACCGAAACCGACCACAGAAACACACACAGAGCAGCTGCCTGAAAATTAGCTGACAAGCGTATATTTTTTGTTTTTTTTTTTTAATTAATTACTATATATACAATTTATTTATTTATATTTATTTAGATTTAGAGAGCGTGAGATAATTTCCAGAAAATTTGTAGCGAATGCCGACAATCGATACGCCTACGCCCAAGCCTATTTTTTACATAAAAACTTATTCTTTAATAATTAGTAAAACAAAAAACAAATATCAAAAACGAAAGGAAAACAAAATGAATTGCACTTTTATATTTATGCGTATAATAAGAAAAAGAAAAGAAGAGGTAAAAGCAAAGCAAAACGCATAATGAAAACTGCGAGCACGTACTTTCTATAAAGTTACGAAAGAGATGCACAAAAAGTATGCAAAAAACACAGCTGGAAAGAAGGAATGAAAATGGAAGGGAGTAAGAAAGAGATAGATTGGGAGACAAGCTTGAAGCTTTATCTATCGATCTCTTTTGTAACTTGTATAGAGACTGCGGCCGCAAACACACATACACCCACACATACACGCCAAGCTTATTTCCCCACTCATAAACACACACTCATACACATACACATACACAAACAAACACACATGCACGCGCACGTACTCACATTTATTTAATTTAATAAAGAAAAGTTTAAAGAAAACAAACGCAATGAAAAGAAAAGCAGCAAACAGAAGCAATTAAAAAAAAAAATGAATTAAGAAATTACAAAATTACAGAATTTCATAGCGTGTACAATGAAATTGTGCTTAATTGTATTGCATTTATTTAATTTAAATCTATTTATGATAATAAAGAATGATAAAAAAAAACATAATTACATCTTTTACTTACTTACTCAAGGCCGTCGGCAGCTTTTCAATTAGGGGAACGGCCACAATATTTTTTTCACGCTTTCACAACAACTCTGTTTGGATTTCGGAAGCTAAATCCTGCCAGCATTTGGTGGATCGTTTTTACAAAAATCACATGTTTCTGTCACCTGTCATTTTCGAGTCCCCTTGAGGGTTAAAAAGAGATTAATCTCATTGGCGAACAAAAGAAGACTCGAAAATGACCCGTCCATATGCTCGGAATGTAATTTATTATTTATTGCATTATTGCATAGTTCCACTCAAATTGCTGCGGAACGCGCTAGTGGTGAAAGCAGCACGAAGGATGAATAGAAAATTTGCTATGACTGTCCGATCAGGTCGAGTTATATACCGATCGAAAGGTTTAAATTTAACTAACAATGCATACTAAGACTTTTAAAAACTCACCTGGTTCGTGAGATAAACAGATGTAAATGAATAATTGATTGATGCTTTTCAAAAATTCGAAGTTTTAAATCTCAAGCTTTAACACTTAATCAACTTCTGTCAAAATTAACTAAATTTAACTTCGCAAAATTAACTACGATCAACAAACTCCAGTGAGTTGTCGATTTTTCATGAAAATCGTTTTAATTAACTCGATTGTTAGTCAAAAAATTTATCGAGTTAAATTACTTGAGCTGTCGATTTTTCGATGTATTTTTGCCAGGGATTAAAACCGAAACGAATATCGGTTTCAGTTACGGTTTCGGTTATGTTCGAATTTAGGTTTTCGGTTATCGGTTTCGCAAAATCTTAGAAGAAAAGTTTCGTAACGGTAAACCGGTTTTTGTATGTTTCGGTTTTGAAATACCGGTATGGCTTCGGTTCACTAAAAAAAATTTGTTTGCAAAAAAAAAAATTATAATAATAATATTATAGTAATAATTAAAAAGGCATTACTTTCTTAATGTTTCATTCACACATTAATTTCACATCTTCTTCAGTTTGATGTAGATTAGTTACATTTTAACAATTTTAAATATTTATTTATTTGTGCTTATTCAGTGATATGCAAATTCGATCATGAATACCACAAATAAAAGTTCAAAATAAAGCACAAGAAAATTAAAATCAAAAATCAAAATTAAAAATAAAAAATCATTTTTTTTGGATGTATAAAAAACCGAAATTAATACTTACAAATGAAACAGTTACTAAACGGTTATTTCGGCTTACAGAGTTTCGGTTTTGAGGTTTTGGTCAAATAACAATTATTCTTTTCGGTTACTGTTTTAGTTACTGTTTTAGTTACGGTTTTAAATTTCAATCGGTTTTTACCCGTTTAAGGTTACGGTTTCGGTTAGGGTTTTAATCCCTGTTTTTTATAATCTCAGAAGTTAGGAATTTATACAGTAACTAGGGGGCTCCGCCCCCTGCTCGCCTCGCTCGCCAACCCCCAGTTCGCTTCGCTCGCAACATTGTATCTAGTTGCCTGTTTTAACAACTTTATATAACACTAGGGGGATCCGCCCCCTGCTCGCTTCGCTCGCAACATTGTATTTACTTGCGTTTTGCGAAATTCGACCCGTAGGTGGGTCAAAGGTCACGGAATTGCTAACTATGAAAAACTTTTTTGTTTCTTAAGATGTCTAAACCAAACTCACCGATTATATGTTTGGTACTGTCTCTTACATTCTGACCAAATTTGGTCAGAATCGGATAACTATATCATATAGCTGCCATATGAACAATCGGATGCAATCGGAGATATGCTAACAAAACTCTCAGATTAACTCTTCTGGCCAAATTTGGACTAATTCGCTAAATTTAGCCTTTTCCTAAATTTAGCCTTTTCCTCTTGACCCCGATTTGACCCACTTAGAGGTCGAATTTCGCAAAACGCCGTCTTATTGCACGATGAAATTATCTCATCTATGTTGTGTAAAAATTTCAGCTCTCTATCTCTTACCGTTTGGGCTGCACGTTGATTCTCAGTCAGTCAGTCAGTCAGTAAGTCAGGACAAAGAGTTTTATATATATAGAAGAGTTAATCTGATAGTTTTGTTAGGATATCTCCGAGTGCATCCGATTGTTCCTATAACAGCTATATGATATAGTGATCCGATTCTGACCAAATTTGGTCAGGATGTAAGAAACAGTCCTTAACACGCAACTTGTGAGTTTGGTTGAGATATCTTAAGAAACAAAAAAGATTTTCATACTAAAGTGTATTTTCATCCGATTATTCCTATGGCAGTTATGAGATATAGTCATCCTACTTTGACCAAATTTGGTCAGAATGTAAGCGACAGTACCAAACATATAATCGGTGAGTTTGGCTTAGACATCTTAAGAAACAAAAAAGTTTTTCATAGTTAGCAATTCCGTGAGCTTTGACCCCGTTTTTGACCCACTTACGGGTCGAATTTCGCAAAACGCCGTCTTATTGCACGATGAAATTATCTCATCTATGTTGTGTGCAAATTTCAGCTCTCTATCTTTTACCGTTTGGGCTGCACGTTGATTCTCAGTCAGTCAGTCAGTGAGTCAGGACAAAGAATTTTATATATATAGATTCCCATTTGATGCTTCAATTTTCTTGGGGGGAAATAAAATGATTGAGTTGCAATCTAAATTTTTTGGAATTTCATCGGCAATTCTCCCATCATTTGCCTAAATAGGCTTGAAATAAAACATTAAAGATACGAGTATAGTAAAAATCGAGTTATATAATAAATTACGGTGTACGCAGCTCGGTGTACTGTTCATCTTAATACTATAAGTGTTGACAATGACGTCAGTTTGCACAATGGAATGCTTAAGTCTAATTCTCTTAATGCAAGTATAATCTAGACGAATTGCTGAAGACTGTTGTTGTATTTGGACGGCACCAAGTAATAACTGACTGTTGACTCTTTAGAGTTGGATCGGGAGGTCATCTCAACTTCAGCGGTTGCACGTGAGCGACTCCATGCTCTGGAGCAGGCGATTTAACGGTGGCCAGACACGTTTGCTTGAGGGATTTGCCAGCTGGACGTTTGATGCATTCATCAAAATAACATTTCTCCACGTTGTGCAGGAACTCTACCAAGAGCTTGGCATCGGCTCCATTCGGACCGGCGAAGTATTCGCATTCGTAGCCATGCAGTTTGAGGTCACGGACACAGCAGTCGAGAAATTCGGCATTGGCCGAAAACCAATTGTTGTGACGCTTGAGGGGAATCCCGAGGCGAGTGCGCACAATGCCCGTTAGCCAAGTGTCGTCTATCCAGAATATGGATACGCGTTCAGCCTCCGCCACAAGACGTGCGGCAGTTGCTCCATTTGTGATGTACAGCCAGCCGGAAAGGTAGGCGGGATACAGGGCATGCGGGTATTCCTGACGTGTGACATACCACTTGTTCGCTTGGTTCCTGATCGGAGGCTTGGCATCTAACACATATCCGGCAAGCAGCGTGCTACTTGTGGCAAGTGCCGGTTGATCCACCTCCAGGGATTCGAGATAACGTCGCAAATGGAATATGTCATAGATGATGTCATCGTCAAGCTTAATAATGAACTTGCTTCGTTGTCGACACTCGCTGGCCGCCCAACGCAGTCCCATCACATGCTTATAGCTCAGATTGCGATAGTCTTCCACAAAGTTGCCCTGCAACAGATCCCCAAAACGCGTCTGCTCATCCACCAGCTGTGCCTGAGTGACAAACTTCTCTCGCGCCGGCAGCGCAGCCAGCAGAAAGACTCGCTGCAGTCCCATCTCAGCCAGCTTGCTCTGGGCAATCGCCTGACGGTGGGCGGCCCGCAGAGCATCGTGTCCCGCATACGAGGTGACAATGAGCACAGCTGTCGTGGAGTGAAGTAGACAATTAGTCATATTATATATATAAATAAGTTATACATTCAAAATTTGGTGGTCCTAGCTGTTACCATCTATGAGATCATTTCGTTCATACACATAGACGGACAGGGCTGTTGATGCTGATCAAGAATACATATACAGTCAGCACAACATTTATTCGTACACTCACTTTTTATACTTAAACAACTATTGTAAGAAAGGTCTTCATAGTAAGCAAAAAAAAAATTAATAAAAATTAACGCTCAAGATTTTTTTTTTGTTTATAAAACAACTGTACTCTGTAGGTGAAGGCAAATACGTCACCATTTAGGGTGTACGAATAAATGTTGGGCTCAGTCTATATGCTGTATGGGGTCTGCCACAGTTTCTTCTTCCAGTTACACACTTCTTACAAACTCACCCAGCAGCTCCCGTTCGGCACGTCGACAGACATCGCTGGCCAGCAGATAGTCAAAGTTGCTGAGATTTAAAAGTGGACCAGGTCCAGTTTTAAGCGGGATGGGATTAGCAGCGATGACTTTGCCACTGCTAACGTTCTCGTTCTCGTCACTGGCGGGCAAGTGAACCAGATACTCATCTCTGTCTCTGTCATCATCATCGCGATGGGCTGCGCTCTCACGCAGATGATTCGATATGTAGCTGATGCACAATATTATGATTACGATTAGCGATAAGACAATTGGTAGCAATCTGCGGCCGCGCATGCGCATCTTCTAACATTCTATTGTTGTATATGTGCGTGTGTCGATGAATGTGTGTATGTTTATATGCAGTCTAATTAAATGCGCGTTCTTTGAAAACAAATGCAATTTATTTAAAAATACACCACACACACACAACAATACCAACAATAATACTTTGCCTATGTGTATCGATATATCGATGAGCCGCTATGCACCTCCGCAAACAGGGTAGATAGCGATATGCACAAAGACCGATATGTCTTATACAAGAGTCAGTTGTGACGTCACGTGAGACAATCGATATTGGAATGCGGAAACACATCGACATATCTTTATGCCTTTTTTTAACTTTACAACTTTAACGGACAGCGCTGGTCTGCATGTTAAATGTAATAATGCTTAGAAGAAGATAGAAGGCGATGACACGCCTTTTCGACAAAGATGGCTTTGTGAAGCCCGACTTAGCCCGCTGTGCTCTTTTCGGATATTGATTCTCCAGGCCTTCCATGTGAGCTGCAATTTCAAATAGCTCCTAGTTTGAAAATTGCTGCTTTGACGCTCGTGTGTAGCGCTCTAAAAGTGGAACTTTTTCTATGTCCCACAGAAATACTTGGAGACTATTTGTGGGACAGCAATTGATGAGGACGGTGGCGGTGTGCCGACTTAATCTTATCGTTACGATGTAAAATCGTTTCGGAATAGCCGACATCGATCTAAAGCTGCTCACAACCGGTAAAGAAATTTTCATTTGTGTCGCCATAATGCACATAGCTACAAATCCAAATGGCATCACAACGCAACTGCAAACTCCATTCGATTTGGTAAAAAATCTAGGAGCTGCTGCAACGAGGTGGCAGCAGTGGCAGTTAAAAGAAGCCCGACGAGTAGAAAATGCAAAAGTTTATGTCTCTTGTGAATGCAATTACCACTCACTCACAGTCTCAGGATCCGGCTCTAATTAACGTTAATAGCACATTGGCTTCAAGTTCAAACAGTTTGAGAAAAGACAAGATGAATTCTGAGGCCCAGCCAAATAAAAAGTTGGATCAAATGTTTGCCATGCTCGAAGACAGGAACTAAATGACCGAAACATATATACTCGTAGTAGTAGTCTCTTAATAAAATCAACATATATACATATTAATTTGCTAGTTATATCTGAATTTTTGAAATGTTCTATTTATAAGTATGTATATTTGCATCCGTCGGCATTAAAAAACTATATGTTAACTAATAGCCTTTCCTCACTGAAACTACATTTCAGCATTTTTGTATAGGGTGAAATGTGACATTTGCTCCGAAAATGCTGAAATGTAGTTTCAGTGAGGAAAGGATATAAGTATGTAATAATATTTCAAGAATTATTTTCAAATTAATTCTCTTTAACTTTTAAAATAAACTCGTATTTATATTAGTTTTCGTGAAATTTTTGTAAACTTTTACACAGCGTCTCATTTAGGTAGCACTCCACAAAATTTTAACTTTTACTGTTCGTATCTTTTAAATAATAATAGGTTTTTAAAATATTTTTGTCAACCAACAATGGTTTCTTTCAAATATCAAAATTGTTAAATTGCATTAACTTTTTTTTAATTTAATAAAAAAAATATAAAATAAGATCAACGACCACCGCTGCACATTTGTTTATTTTTTTTAACTTATTTCTTTAAAATTTAATTATTCAAATCTGGAATGTCTTAACGGTCAGAGTTGGCAACGCTGATAAGGACAGACAGTGAAAATTTTCTGCCTCAATAATAATCGAATAATCGTTGCAGTTCGATAACTATTGCACGCTCAGATAAGGTAAAGGTAAGGGCGGCAGCTCAAGTTGAATTCAAAGCTTCATTTAATTGCAGCCAACTTTACAAAGAAAAATGGCTTTCGCCAACACCCTTAAATATTAAATGTAAAATAAATGTAATTTCGTCAACTTTTATTGAATGTGTGTGTTCCAAAGATGGCGCGCACTGCTTTCGACGTACAACGGGACTTTGCGCTGAGCAGCGGTTTGCGCTCTGAAATAATTTGGGACTCGTAAGTGAAAATTGTGATATATCATATAAATTGTCATTAAATATATCTTTGCAGCTTGTCCCCCGATCAGTCGGATGTGTTGAAGCTAAAGATTGCAAATATAATCTGCGAGAGCAACGCTAAGAATCCAAATTTGTTGGAAAAGCAGCGACAGCAGCTTTTCGATAATGTTTGGAAACAACGAATTTATACAAACTGCACTCTACTCTCGACAATTATCTATGTGCTGGTCACCAATGAGTCGGAGGCACTGCAGTCCACCAATTTTTGTTGCCATCCCGTGATAAGAACGCGCAAATGCATGCGCTTGGAGGGGGCTGGGGAGAACAGCGAGGGTTGCTGCATGATTTTCATAGATGAGGATGGACGAGTTTATGGCAACTGGGAGCAGTATGTGAGGAACAATGCACTGCCCAAGGGCACAATGATTGCACCCAAGCAAGGCATTTATACATTCAGCGAGGATGGCGAGGTGCAGTTAATGGTTCAATCGACGCCTTCAACGTGGATTAAGCAGAAGATTCTGAATGCCGGCGACAGCATTGCGACTGTTGGTGGCTTGGTGGCCACTGTGCCCGTAGCTGCCACTCTGGCACTGCCCGTAGCAGCTCCCATCCTGATTGCAGCCACCGTTGTAGGCGTGTCCACGGCGGCTTATAGCACCGTTAGGTCCGCGACGCGGCTCATTGATCGTCGTTGGCATTCGCAGAGCACCTCGTTGCGGGATCGAGAGGCGCGCAGCAGCTGGCTGGGCGTGGCCGGAGGCATTGTCGGTCTAGGAGCCACTGGAGCCACCACAGCATTAAGTGTGATGAGCAACAAGGCTAGTTTAACAACTCAACTGGCTGTGAAGGGCATCAATGTGTCGTCCATTGTCATCTCCGGCACGGGCGTCCTCAATGGCGTCTACGATCTGTACCTGAAGATCAGCGATGACCAGTCGCTGAGCAGCTATGATGTGCTACAGATTGCCTCCAGCCTCTTGATCTTTACACACTCGGTGAACAATCTACGCATTGCCGCCAAGGTGACCAACGGTTCCAGCTTGCGTCGTGCTCTGCGGGATCAGACCCGCAAAGTCTTGGATCGCATCTCGCGGGAATCCTCCAAGCTGCACAGCGGCGAGCCAACGGGAGCCAAGAAGTTTGACATTGTGCGCACACTCAACGATATACCGATCAAGGAAGCACTGCTCTCCATGCACAAGATTCACTCTCATCTGGCACAAGGAGCAACAGTTCTGGCGGCTGTGGGATCAGCTGGTCTCTTGCCCAGTTTTGTGATGCCCGGCGTCGGCGGCGGAGAGATGCGTTTGGATGTCTCCGAGCTGACCAGGCAGTTTGGCAACAAGTTTGTTCAGCAAATTGGCAACTTGGCCAGCTTCATGGACGTGCTCGATGGCATGACGCGATATTTTAGTGACCAGGCGGCGCAGTTGCTCATGCAATTGACGCGCAAATTTGTGGAACAAAATGTGGACAGCATCGATCGCACCTTGAATACGTTTGTATCCACCGAGCTGGTGCTCTACCGCATTCTGATGCACTGCATCAATAACTATGAAGATTGTGCCGTCGATTTTCTGGAGCGACGTCGTCTAGACATCCTAGACGTCATTGCCAAGTACTTTGAATCCCTACAGCCCGAGCCGAAGGACCTGAAAAGCTGTCGCAAACTCAAGTGCGCCAAATGCAAGGGTGTCTATTATATAAGTACTTTGTAATGCCTAAATAGGTGAAAATGTAACTGAATTGCCATGCGTTTTAACATGTGATTGTTGTTTTTAAAATATATGAACTTTGTAATAAAAATTATCACCTTTATCTTATCTAAATTAAAATTTAAATGGTATTTTTATTTGCGACGTTTTTGCAAAATAAAATAATTGATTATTAAGTACGTGCATTCTTCATTTAAATTGCGCGCCTAACAATTTTTAGTACCGAACGGTCGACACATTGTAGTGTGCCTCAAGTAGCGATATTTTGTTGACATCGATGTTAAGCGAGGCATCGATGTTTTGCAAGACTTCGGTTGATCAAAGATACTACCCAGCAAGCAATATGTGCGTTTTCTGACACTTTCTTATGAGCATTCACCGTCATAATGTGTCCAAAGAAGAGTCAGAAATTAGCGTTTTTTTCTATAAAAACGGTCGTTGTTAATGTGGAAGATTTCTGAGTCTAGTCTGACTCTTTTCTGACACAGATATAAGTGCTTTCACCCTCCCAATGAAGCATATAAAAACCTCAGAAAAGACACATAAAAGTTACTTTTCTAGGCACTTAAATCGCCTCCTAAAAGGTTCTTTTCAAATGCATATTGGGGTGCAAATTTAATTGCAAAAAGTGCACTAAATAAGAGACTAAAACGAAATTAATTTTAATTATCTAATAATATATTTATATTTGACTTAAAAGTCAACAAAATGAAAAGAAAGTTGAAACTTAAACATAAATATCTTCATAAAGATAGAAGGCTGGATTTTAAATTTACATTTTTCAAATTAAAACTTATATATATTCACATTCTTAAATACTACTTTGCAAAGACGTCTTCGTCTTTCACGTTTTACTGCACAACTGAATGAATGATTCTGCCATGATGCAATAAGTATAAGGTGGTCTCGTCGGCAAAACGTAGTCCCCTGACTATGCTATGAAGGGACTAAAAACCGAACGATTCGGCAGCCGACGAGACCTCCTTACGTTGTTACTTCATGGATTCTGCATCCCGTTTTGGTCAGCACAGTTATTTTCGATTACCTGCCTATGTTACTTTCATGCTTAGAAAGCACTGAATGTGCTCCGAAAATCCTTAAATGTATGTGTTTACTGAGTAAACTTTACTCCCAAAACGCTTTTAAGCTCGGCTCTTTTCAGACACATTATTTCGAGTTCTCATCAAAAAAGATTTCTTGTAAGGGCCTCGTCACTTCAAATCCGGACGCTTTTATCATGTTATAACTTTTTTACCTGTTGTTGGATTTAAATCAAATATGACTTAATTTGAAGTGATTGCTTTGCATTTATATTTATTTAAAAAAAATAAATAAATGTTGTTTGCAGCGCATAAAATGGCGAACTTTCTGATTGAAAATAATTTCTGCGCACATTTTCTTTCCACTTTCGCAGCATATCTGTCAAAGGCAATTTGCTCGATTCTACTACTCCTTTTAAATTTTCCTTTAACAATTGCCCAATATCTTTCGATAGGATGGAGCTCGGGACAATTATGTGGGTTGAGCCACTTCGTTAGCACATCGATCTGTTGGCTGCATACCACAGACTCGTCGTATTTGAATAGTGGCACGTCGCCTAATCTGGCCAGAACTTTACTGGTGATTGGTGCTTGCGTATAAATTAAAGACTTTTTCGAGGCACTCTTTCACGTGCACCTCGGACGCCATTGAGGACGTCGTTACAAAACACGCGACTTTAGAGCACAGCTACATATAAGTTGCCAGATTAAAACTTTCCATCCAAGTAAGTCCATCGGTATATTTTTTTATTTTAAGGCAACACATCCACGTTTATAGGGAAAGTAAAATTTTCTGCCTGGAAGCTGCTTAAAATTCATTTCGAAACATATTTCATCATCCATTATTATGCACCCTTGAAGTTTGGGTAGAACTCGTAGAGCTCGTGTTTTTGCGTTTAAGTTTTATTTATCCGATCTGTTAGGCTATTTTGAGCATATGTACGTAGGCCTTTATACCTTCGGATAGTCGTATTCGTCGAATATTGGATGCGCTGGTTTTAAGTCTTTTTGCTCTATCACCGTCACCCAACTCATGATTTGCTCGCAATGACCTTATTACCTTTGGTCTTAGCTTACGGCTTTCAAAATCACGTTTCTATTTATGGTGTGAGTCTCCTTAAAATGTTTTATAGCATCACCCACGTTTGATTTGCAGATTTTTAAAGCTTTCGCAATCTTTGAAAGTGACCAAATGGGATTTTTTAGGAAAGTATGCAGCATTATATCAGGTTGCGCCTTTTCCATTGTTTACCATTCCGTCAAAGTTGCAACAATTTTATCGAAACTTTCCAAAAAGCACTGCATTATATTCGATAACAATCGTGCCTAATCAAATTTGAAGAAAAAAAAAAATTGTTTTCAGAAACCAGCTTACTTTGCGTCCGGATTTGAAGTGACGAGGCCCTTAGTTTGTATTTACATATACTTTTAAGCTAAAAACTGTTTGAAACTAATAAGACTGGTATGAAAGCATACGCTTTTAAGAAAAAAAAAAGATGTATTAAACTAAGAAATTCTTTCTTTTCCATAAAGTGGGAATGTGATTTGGTATTCTTCTTGATCCCAAGCTGAAGTTAGACAAGCTCATAACATCTATTGCTAATCGAGCATTTCGTTTCTTGGGTTTCATAAAACGTTGGTCGAAAGAATTTGACGATCCCTATATTAGTAAATTACTTCACTTCACTCGACCCATTCTTGAGTCTTGTTTGTGGAGTCTCCAATTTAAGATTCATCAGGACAGAATAGAATGTGTACAAAAACAATTTATACTCTTTGCTTTCCGAGGTCTTAACTGGAATACTAACATTCGCTTGCCTCCTTACCGTAGTAGACTTTTATTGATTAAAATCTTCCCTCTCTTGCTGATCGGAGAATAATTCTTGGTGTAGTCTTTCTACCCAAACTAATTATTGGCGAAATGGATTCTTCTGAATTAGTTAGCCAAATTAGTTTTGCTGTCCCGCACATCTAGATATTTCCTTCCTCTTTCTCTTTAATCCTTTAGTACTAACTATGCTATACATAACCCAAACCGTGTACTTTGCTCTAACTATAATAATCTGTCTCATATTATAACTAATTCTTCTTCCATTCATTCTCTTAACAATTTAAATTTTTAACATTTAGCTAGCTTAAAGTAAATTTTTTTTATTTGTAAATAGTTTTAGTACAAAGTTTGTCTGTCTTTGTCTTTGACTGACTGTTTGTCCGCGCGTCAACAAGTCCGTGCTTGGTGTCGTTTGGGTCACTTGAATGTACGGCGCGTTTAAGATCATCTACGTCCAAATAAAAAAAATAAAAAAAGCGTTTCAAACATTAGAAGTTTCGTCCTGATGTATCAACCCTACATCGATTTCTCATATTAACAACATCATTTACATTTACACCACCTGAACCAGTTATGAGTTTTCTCGTTTTTCAATGTTTTTCGATATTAAATTAATAAAGTAATGATGCAGAATTGTAGAAAATTGATGTGAATATAGTTTTAGCAATTTATTTTTAGCAATTTCAGATCTTTAAAATGAGTGAAGAAAGTGAAAAAGATTACACTTTCACCGTTTCTTAAATAGCTAAGCTCAGGGAGGACGGCCCCGTAAGCTAATGCACAATGAAGGCCTACAATTTCACCATTCTAATGGTACAAGTTTTAAAAAAAAGCTATCTGAACGTTTTTGAGATATTTTAGAATAAGCGAAGCTGCTCGGTGAAAGGCCCATACAAAATGACCGCCAAAATACATGCCTTGTTCTCAAACCTTAATACCTATTGTCAGGGCGAACGGCCCCAAACGCGGCACATAGCAAATTATAGCTACAAGATTGGGGAAGCTATTGAAATTAAATTTAGAAAAAGTTATCAGACAATTTTTTATTATATACATATTTTTGGTGATTTTTATTTAGAATTAATATATCAACTTAACTACACGAGGGGCGATGTGCACCAAACATTCTTTAAAATTAACTTTAGTATTTTAGATAATTAATAAGTTTTTTGGTTTATTGAAGTTGTACTTCACAACATTCGCATTTAAATTTCGCGCCGAGAGAATTAGAATTAGAGAAAAAAAAAACTACTACCGATAACTATTTGTATACAATATATCGATTGCTCTATGTTAAATTCTTTAATATCGCAATTTGCTGTTAACATAACATTGAAATATTTTTACAACATTGCGTATCGATATGTTATTTTAAAAAATGTTCACATATTTATGTTTTAAATAAGTAACATATAAAATAATGTGATAATAGAAAATTATTTTTTTAATCCGTCAATGGCAAAATATATTCAATATATGGTAACTTTCAACTTATCGTTTTAGTCTCAATTCAAAGTCGATATATTGATAAGTTGAATAAACCATCCCTAAAAAAAACCAAACAATTGATAATAAATATTTTATGAAATATATTAATTTATATGTTGAAAACGCTGCAACATGATCTGTCGCTTGTGCTTAAAAAGCATAAACTCAAACAATGCCGTCTACCTGTTTGAAACGAACGATACACTAGCCGAATCCTCGTTGCTTAAAATGATAGCAAAGTTTTTGCAACTCGAAGTAAGTGTTAAAAATGTTTACACTGTAATGAAGATCCAATTAGATAGCTAGCAATTGTTGTTGTTGTTGTTGTTGTTGGATTACAGATAATGCCGGATGATAACATCTCGACAAACATTTGCCACGAGTGCTGTGAACATCTGGAGGATTTCAACAACTTCTGGCAGCTGGTGGAACAAAAACAGGCCACACTCAAAAATGAATTCCTCAACGTGGACGTCGATTGTGTCGCCCTCAAATGGACGGGAGGCATCGATGTGGACGTAAACATTGACGAGCTGCCGCTTGTGGCCGATGAGATGGACGAGAAGCCTTTGGATATACATAATCTCAGTCTGCTTGGCAGTGTACTCGATGTCAATGTGGACAGTGTCGAGGTGCCGCATTCAAAGCAATCGCTGCGAAAGGAATTAATCTTAGCAAATGCAGCTGAGCATGATTGTGATGTTGCGGATGAGAAGCCGCTAATCAATGACAGCAGTGGCCACAGCAATAACAGTGCGAGAGACTTTCTTTCTTCATCCCCCTCCCGCTCCTCCTCCTGCTCTACCGAATCCGCTAATGAAAACGATAATGATGATGATGGTGAGTGAACTAATAATATTCGGTAAATGACTAAAATTATTCTAGAATACCCAAAAGATTGAGTGATTATGGCGGAACTACTGCTTTAAAAACTCCGCGGCCCAAGACTAATTTTATCTTCCAGATTTATATTTTTCGCAGGACGATATGTTAGTTTTCAACCTCGAAAATTAAAAAAAAAAATCTCAAAACTAAATGTCAGAAAATTGTTGAAGCTTCTGTTACTTTCGAATTCGAAATATTTTTAAAAATTTCGGAGCAACTCCGAAAATAAAAAATAAACTTCGAAAATATATATGTCGAAAATCTATGAGAAAATAACACTGAGATGAGGGAGCAGACAATTTTTTTGATTTCGTAAACTAGTGTGATTAGATACATTTCAGTTAGTTTTAATTTATTTATTTACTTTTATTAATTTTGTCTTCTCAAATTTGTTAATACAGTTGAACTTTCATAGCTCGAACTTCTATAACTTGAATTTCTCTCTAACTCGAGCTCAATGAGTGGCAGTAAAATTAATAAGTTTAAGAAAAATAACTCTTTAAGTCGAATATCTCCATAACTCGAACCTTTTCTTTGGATAACGGTGATTAGAGTTAGGGAAGTACGACTGTTTAATTAAAATTTTTATGGTTGTTTTAGCATGGTAACAATTTTGAAAGAGAATCTCTTATGTCGAGTTCCTTCAATCCCATCCATCCATTCTATCAGCATATGTGGATTTGGAGGATAGCCTAGTGTAATTCGTGGTCCATCGGGAATTCTTTGAGTTGGAACACGTTGAAAGCATTTACTCAAAATTTAATGGCATTCATAAAATAGCTCCAATTAATCATGTAATAATTTTTGTTTTGCAGACGAAGTGCCTCTGGTGAAGCTGCAGCACAAACTGAAACCGAAGCGGAAAGTGCGCGCCACGCGTCGCAAGCAACGCACATTGACTCTGGCCCAGGAGCTGGATCAGCTGCTGGAGGAGAACAACGCCGGCAGCAAGAGCAAGGTGCGACGCAAGAAACTTAGAAATACAAATGCCATAGCAATGGTAATTGCAAATACAAATGCAAATACGCCAACGGATTCACAAAAGGATGAACTGGAGGCGGCTATGGAACGGCGTCCCAAGGGCTGTTCCCGTGCCCAGCTATCGAAGCGCTACGAGGAGGCCATTGCCAGTTACATGAGGGCCGACTGTGATCTGTGCGATTTCAGCGCCAAGTACCTATCCCAATTAAAAGTCCACTTCCTCGAGGTGCATCAACAGGATGCGTATCTCAAGTGCTGCAACAAGGTCTTCAATCGACCCTCCAAGCTAATGGATCACATACGCAAGCACATCAATCCCAAGCTCTTCACGTGAGTTAAACAAACCTCTGGGCAAATCGTCAACTAGACGAGTGCAATATTTATAATAATCTATAATCTAAATGTTATTGAGTGAATGGCTCCCGCTAAAGATGGGAAAGAAGTGAATACTTCAGAATTATGGCAAGATATAGAGAAACTTGAGAAATATGTACACTAGCCAGAAAAACTGTGCCTACAACCTTTTTTTTACTTTAACAGCTATTGTAAGTCAAGTCTTCATTGTAAAAAAAATATATTTGGAAAGTTCGTTCAAATTCCGCTTGAATGATGAAAATTGTTCCTTAACCCATTAAGGACCCATTGAAAATTTTCGATTCTTGTAAAGATCTATTTTGGTACTTTTCTCCTCGATTTTTAAAAAAAAATGTTTTGATGCAAAAAAATTCTTGAAACAATTCAATTTTCAAAAATCTCTTAGCTAGTATTTTTTAAAATTTTTTGAAAATGGCTAAAAATTACTATTTTAACCCCTTTTTCCTACTTTTCACACAAAAAGTGGCCAACTGTAAAAACGACTTGAGCGAGAGTAAAATTTCGTTACAGTGTGAAGCAGTATCAAACGAAATGAGTCGAATCGAATCACACGACAGCCCAGCTTCGGGTCAATCAAGATGAATTTGAAGGTGGTATATTCGCTCTCTCTTGGGGCCACTCCTGTCAGAGAGAGTCTGACGTGAGAGAGACGACAGAGATGGTTTGCTTCGTACTGACAGACAAGGTGAATTTATATATGGTGATGTATTCGTTTGACGTTCCCTCTTTTTTCGGGGCACAAACGTCATTACGAAAGCAAATTTTCTATATATCTATCTCTGTCGTCTCTCTCACGCCAGACTCTTTTTGACAGATTTGCCCCGAGAGAGAGCGAATACATCACCATATATAAATTCATCTTGGTTTGCCCCTTTTTCGGGGCGCAAATGTCATTACGACAGCAAATTTCTATATATCTATCTCTGTCGTCTCTTTCACGTCAGATTCTTTTTGTCAGATTCGCCCCGAGAGAGAAAGCGAATACATCACCATATATAAATTCATCTTGCTGACAGATGTGGCCCCAAAAAAAAGAGGGAATGTCAAACAAATACACCACCTTTATATAAATTCATCTTGGAGTCAATGAGTCCCAAAAATGATTTGAAAATATGACTTGAAGAACACACATGTGTCGTTTTGAATGTAAGCACAGTGTGATTTCTGACTGTACTCATGCAGGGCTCTAGTCCAGGGAATTTCATATTGTTCTTATTTATATACATATGTACATATGTATATTATAAATTGTATAGTATTTTTTGTGTTTTTGTATAGCTGTTCCATCTGCAACAAATCGTTAAACTCGCAGGATTATCTGGCCACGCATATAGAAACGGTGCACAATAAGGTTGCCAAGATTGGCAAGGTTCTGAAGTATCCGTGCTCCAAGTGCGAGCGAACCTTTAGTAGCGAACGTCGTCTGGCCAATCATGTGATGAAGCATGATACGGATCAGTTGGAGCACAGTTGTCACATTTGTGAAAAGAGGTAAGTGTGTATATTAGGGTGCATCGATTTTTTTCACAAAAAATGGTAAACCATTTTCGCAATCTATGGCGAATTCTAAGATGTTTTCGCCAAGAAACCATAGTTCTAAAATTAATTCCTGGTCCGCGCTTTTTGAGTTGTTAAATTTATTTATTTTTGAAAATGTATAACTTGGGTGCTTATGGTCCGATCCTGACAAACTTGGTGTCAATACTTTAGTTGGGATCAGGATTTTTAAAGTTACACAGAACCAAAGGACGAAATGTCCTTTAAAAATCATTTTCATCCTTGGAACGACGATTTCGCGATTCGTCTCTATCCTAAAAAATTAGTCATAACTAAAGCTATTTTTTGGCAGAAACAATTTTTTTTCCTTTAACCTGTATTTTTTATTTTTAGAAAATGTACAACATATTTTATTAAAATTGTTTTATAATTGTATAATAATTGTTAGCAAATGAGCAAAGCACAAAAGTGTCGGCCAAAAGTGTATTTTCATGTTGTTGTTGTTTTAGGTGAACTCCCCAGATTATAACATGAGCCATTTTAATACATAGAAATATATTGAATGTTTAATTACAAACAAGTTCTTCAAGCTGTTTTCGATATATAATTTCAAAAAAGAGCGACAGAAACAACATAAATAAAGGAAACTCAACAAAATGTCTCGTGCGTCACAGAGTAAAATTAAATTAAAAAAAAGAAGGACTTGGCATTTTTGAATCAAATAAAACACATTATTAAGATACATCAATGCATACCATTTTAAAGTTAGTCGCATTAAAATATTCCTTCAGGTTTCGCTGAAATCAGTGTTTGAACTGGACGCCTTGAAGGCGGCTTCTGTTTTTATCTTGAAAACGAACAATTATCCAAAATCAATCTTAGCACCAATTATAGTGCTAATCGAAAGCTTTGAGTTTCGCCTTTTGTTATTTGTTTTCACTTGCACATATGTATGTATGTATGTTCATCTTGCTCGAACTCATGTAGTGCCTTCTCTTTCGCAGCTTTGCCAATGTGCATCGACTGAGACGACACATTCAATCTATACACGAGGATCTGCATCCACATGTCTGCGATATTTGTGGCAAAAAGTTTAAATTTAAGCCCTCGTTCGAACGCCATCTGCTGGAGCATCAAGGCGTCGTCGCACCGGCCATGGAGTGCACCATCTGCGGAGTGTGGCTGAAGAATGAGCACAGTCTGAGACTGCATCGCTTCACGCACGATAGCACCAATACCGTCTGTCCGCATTGCTCCAAGACGTGCAGTTCGCGGACAGCGTTGCGGGCCCATGTCGAGTACGCGCACAAGTTGACGACGAGTCTGCAGTGCACGTATTGCGAGAAGAGCTTCAAGCAGCAGCGGAATCTGGAGGAGCACATGGCCATACACACGGGACTGCAGCTCTACAATTGCCCGCATTGTCCCAAGGAGTGCCGGTCCCGATCCAACATGTATGTCCACATCAAGCAACGACATGCGGATGAATGGCTCAAGGCTAAAATGGCTCGATCCCATAATCCACAATTCAAGCCACATACCTAGAATTAGTTAACATTCACATTTAGTTCAGCTTAGTTTGTTTAGATATTTTACCATTTGACAAGGAATTTACATTTAATATACGATTACACGATTACTCAAGAACTAGAAATATACGTATGTACATAAGTGCTCAACAGTTGGGCAATAGCTGCTCCAAGGATGCGACCAAACGACGAGGCAACGTGTCCGGAAATTCAATATCAAACTTGAGACAAAGTGAACCTCGTTGCGATGGATTCTTTGAATAGGGCAGCCCACGATCTTTAAATTTCTTGACCGTATGCGGTGTAATTATCTCGCCGTTGCTCTTGAAGACTATTGAGTCACCCTGGAGCGTGGGCAACTCAACGGTCGCGCCACAAAGCGCCTGCTTCAACGAGATGTGAGCGGTATAATAAACGTCGCTGCCGTCGCGCTTGAACAGCGCATGCGGCTTGTCCCGAATGATGAACACTATGTCCGCCGGGATGCGATTGGGCGATTCGTCGCCCTCCCGGCTGAACGTCAGTTTAGTGCCCGATTTCCAGCCGGGTTTAATCTCAATATTGAGCACCTTTGTCTCCTTGCGTGGCAGACTGTGACCGACGATCCGAATGCGTGAGATTTGCATTTTTTTGCTGCAACCCGTGTTGATGTCCTCGAGGGCCACGTACAAATCATGCTCAATGGGTGGATCCTGTTCCAGGCGGGTTGCTTCTTCACCCGGAAGCTGACTGTTGTCAAAATCCATGTGAAAGGCAGCGCCAAAAAGTTCTCGGGGATCACAGAAGCCAAAGAATTGGGCAAATGTTGCTCGAGGATCACCATGAAATTGATATGTTCGTCGTGGACTGTTGGAATCGCTTTGGGGATCGGGTATGCCGTGCTTAAGGCCATCTTCGCCATATTGATCGTAGATGTCGCGTTTCTTCTTATCCGAGAGCACCTCGTAGGCTTCGGCGACCTCCTTGAAACGTTCCCCAGCCTCTCTCGTCTTGTTTTTATCCGGATGATATTTTAATGCCAATTTTCGGTATGCTTTCCTAATCTCATCGTCTTTGGCATTGCGACTAATTCCCAGAGTCTTGTAAAAATCCATGCCCATCGTTAAAACTCCTTACTGATTATAATTTTGGCTTACTTTTTTTATACGAATATTTTTTTTGTCGCTTTGACACTTGTAAAAATTCTGAACAAACTAAATAAGACTAGAAACGTTAATCTGAGAATTTTAAGGAAATGGCGCTCCAAATTTAAATTACATGTATCGACTGTTCGAAAATAATCGATAGATTCGTAAGCGTTGGCGCTGCCGTATTTTTCATAAAGCCTCCAACTAAACATCGGTTGCTCAGCAGTTAACAGTATTTTTCCCCATTTAGCAGAAATGCTCCCCACATTTACAGAATTTACTCCCCACTTAACAGAGCGCTCATCACTAGAATGCAACGCCGTAAGCGCAAGCTGGCAGCACTGTGTGCAAAAAATACATACGATTTAAACTAATGGAACAATTACGTATTACGTGAAAAGAACGCACCAAAAGTAATACTAAAGTAAACGCTAAACAGCATAGTGTAATAACCGCCAACATATAGTGCGTGTGTGTGTGCTATAAACAAATAATCCAAGAGAAAAAGTGATTCAAACTAGTTTCAACACCTTGGATTTCGATTACATTTTTCATCTATACAATTGCAAAAAGCGACCGAGCACCAGCAGCAGCCGCAGCATTGGAGAACAACGGTAGAGAGACAGAGAGCGCTAACAAGCGAGAACGTAGGAGAGCCAAAACCAGACAGCCAGCCAGCCAGCGCAACACAGCCAACAACAGCGGCCCAAACGCGTTAAATAGCGACGGCAAGGGATATAACGAAAAGATTTAATCGTATTATACCCGCTAACAAATTATAAATTGTTTACACCAGTGTGCGCAACATCAAACAAAGACACTTACAAACGTGTCTCATCTAAAAACATTTGGTTATATTTTTTTTTGCAAACGGCTGAGTAAGCGTAGAAGAGTGCAAAAAAACGTACAAAAGAAAGAAAAAAGGAGCCAAGGAGCAACGAACTGTGTGTGCGGTGTACGCTTTGAGTGTAAAAGGGTAAGCACTATATACACTTACGATTTCTTGTTTGATGTTTTTGTTATTGCTGATGTATTAGACAACATGCTCTTATTGTCCCGCTCACACTCGCGCTGCACACGATTGCTGCTGTTGCATTATCGTTGGTGGTGGCGGCGACTGCGACGGGCAGGTTTATCGTTTGTTTCTTATGCTCATTGTGAATGTTTGAAATGTGTGATATATGTAATTAAAAGCAATAATTGCGATTTATATCCGTTTAACGTAATCGTGTTACGTAGCGTTAATGTTACTTGCATGTGGAAAACATTGTAATTTATGAAGTCTGGCTCGATATTTTTGGCTCATGTGGCAACGCTAAACCACCGCCAGACACACACACACTCACACGCGTACTGCGAAAAGAGTAGCACCAGCAAGAAGAAGCAGCAGCGGCAAACTTCTCGCGCGGTGGATGTAATGCAGCTACATTTTTAGTAAAAGTAATAGTTAATATTCAAATTGAACTTCGAACAAAAAAATTAGCACCATGAAGTGTAAATGTTGCTAATCCGACAAAAAATACGAACAAGCCAACAACTCACTAAACCATCCAAACTGTTCTACGAGTGCGTATGCGTATAAATCGTGTCAGTGAGATTGTGTGTGAGTGCTATTAAACGGCACATTTTACTGTGTCTTTTGACAATTCGGACTCATCCATAGGTGGGAACCAAATGCCGTGTTTATTTGGCCAAGCATTAAATTTTGATTTTATTATTTTATAATTAAGTTGATTTGCTAGTGTTTTTTTTTTACTAAACAATGGAAATAACAAAGCAAAGTGCTCGTGTATATCGCCCGTTGCATGTCCCTGTATGTGCTGTTTGCGTGTTCGTGTACGTGTACTTGTGTATGTGGTTGTATGAATGGTTGTTGTTATAGGCACCTTTTCAAAATTTGTTTCCAAGCATTTATTGCCGTCTTGTTTGACAGTTTGAATATAATGTACACCTGCCAATTTTTAATCATCAATAAAAAATTCGCAATGCACAGATTGCTTACATTTAAGTATTTTGACATTTTTGTTGCAATTGGTATAGATAGTGCCTTCGCTGCTGCTGGTTGCTTAGCTTCAGTGTGTCAGCCATTGTTCTTCTTCAATTATTACACGAAGACGCCACCGCATACTTCATGTCTTGTATTCTGCTTCTGTTTCTCTCTGTATATGCGTGAGCTTGTGTGTGTGGGTCGTGGACGTGCGTTATTGCGGGGGCGGGTGCGGGGCGCCCATCCATTTGAGCGAACGCAAGCACACACATAGACACAATTCAGAGAGTGTCCAACATTGCCATCTCGCTTCTACGCATATTTGTCGCTTGAATGTAGTGGACTATGTATGTTTGGCTCGCTCTTTGGCTCTCTGTTGGGCTGCTGCTCACGCAGACATTGGGGAGGTTGTGTAGGCCCCATGGAGGTGCTCACATATACACATATGTATATGTACAAACACGCACACATTCACACAGAGAAGTATGCATACAGTGCAAGGCGACCCGGCAGCCCACGTACCAAAACAAATAAAACAATACACAAAAATTGCAACAAACAAAATGCAGCAGCTAATATTGTGACGACTCCTCTCCCCCCCTGCTATTCCTGGAAAGCAACCCTTTGCATGCTTACTCTTTCACTTATGCTACTCTTTCTCTCTCGCTCTCTTTTTAGTCGTTTTACAGCTCACATAAGACTGAGAATAAAAAAACACAGCAAACTACTACAACAACAGCAACAACAACAACTTAACTACCAAGGAGGCAAAGAAGAAGAAGAAAAAGAGGGCGCCAAGGAGATTCGATTGGACATCTGCAATTTGCAACTGTGCAACTGTATAACACATAACTCCTCCATCTTCATCTCCATTTTCATCTCCATCTCGATTGAGAGAGCGATTAGCGTGAAACGCGCGGCGGCAGTAGGCGGCAAAGGAAGCTAACGCTAATGAGGATCTATTGGCAGCATGAGTACACTGGGGGGAAGTAGGGGAGAGCGAAATGCCAAGCCCAAATTCACAGCGTTGGATATAAATCGCATGTACAAGAATAGTCGAGTAAGTGCATCCATTTCTTAAACTCCCTCTTCAATCGGTATTTATGCAATTTCGATTTTGAATTTAATTTTCCAGGGCGAATCGAGTGAACCATCTGCCCAAAAGAATCAAGTGCCGCGTAAACATGGAATGCAAATCTTGGGTAAAGTGCCCTCCGCAAGGCGACCACCAGCCAATCTGCCATCCCTAAAGGCCGAGACCAACAGCAGCAGCAGCACCAGTGCAACGCCCCTCAGCAACAACAGCAGCAGCAGCAACAACAACAACAATAATCTCCTAGCAACTGTTGAAGGTACGTGTTATCTTTTTTTATTTCTTGATCTTTTTGGGTAGATTTATAATTTGTATCTCTTTGTACTCACAACAGGAGTCGGAGGAGCAGCAACTGGAGGAGCAGCAGGCGTATCAGGTGCAAAAGTTGTAGTTGCAAACAGCAGCAGCAGCAGCAGTCACAACAACATTGCTGCAGTTAACCACAACAACAGCAACAACGCGAGCAACAAATACAACAACAGCGGCAATAACAACAACAGCAGCGGCAGCAACAACAGCAGCAGCAACAACAGTCACAGCAGCAACATTAACAGCAACAACATTATCGGCAGCAGCCACAACAACAGCAGCAGCAGCAGCACCAATAACAATAAGAATTCGAAACTAATCAACAACTCGGCCAACAGCGGAGGAGGAGGCGGCAACAGCTCCTCAATTGGATCGGGATCGGCAAGTGGTGCTGGCAGTGGAGGAAGCGGTGGAGGAGGCAACCACTCGATTAATTCACCCAAAACATGGTCAGCAATAACGACTGGACACGAGCGTGCCGGCGGCAACGCAGCTGCTCATGCTGGACATGGACATTATGGCAATCGCCAGAGTCACCACCACCAACAGCAACAACAGCAGCAGGTGGTGCCACATTATCAGAGTCCACAATTTCAATACGAATTCCCCACACTGATGGGCGGTGGTGCAGGATCAGGATCAGGACATGCGACTGGATCCGGTGGCGGAGGAGGCGGCGGCGTTGGCAAGGGAAAGGATCAATCGCATTATCAAGCGCAGCAACAGCATTCGCATCATCAGCAAAACCATCAGCATCATCATCAGCAACAACAGCAACGCGATTATCGCGATGGTCATCATGGTCATGGTCATGGTCGTCAATATGGAGGTCATGGTCATCATGCGCATCGAGGCGGCAACAATGCCAACGATGCCAGCGGCAATTACAGAGATGGCAACGACGACGGAGTCGGTGGCGGCGGAGGAGGTGGTGGAGGAGAACTGAGCGAGATGAGCCTGCGACCACAAAACGATCCCGCTGCCTGGATGCAGCAACAGGAGAAGGCAGCAAAGGAGTTGGCATTGAACCAACAGGGCCAGGGCCACCATCCGATGAACGCCAATGGTGGTGGCTCGTCCGGTTCCGTTGGCTCCGGTTCCGGAGGCAGTGTACCATTGCCAATTCTCTCGCTGATGCCCTCATTCATGCGCAGTGGAGCACCGTTGCCAGCCTCCGGCTTGGGCGGTGGTCCCACAATGGCAGCAGCTGTGGCAAATGCCACAGCTCTGGATTCCCTCTCAGGATCCTCTGTACCCGCGCCCTATCAGAATGGCATCTCTGGTGGCGGACGCTCTGCATCGCCGGCAATTCTTGGCAGCTTTCGAGCTGCCGCCGCGATTCCCAAGCGCCCACAGACGACATCGACGTCAACAACAACGCCGCCGCCCACAAGGGAGGCAGGTGCAACAACGCCGCCCCAGCAACATCAGCAGCAACAGTTGCAGCATCAACAGCAACAACAACAGCAGGCAAACGGAGCTGGACGCAAGGACAAGGACAAAGATTATGTGGTCGAACCGGAAGTGGCACAAATGCAGCGCCCGATTATACGCGAAGAGGATTTGGAGCGTCTCAATGCGATTGCCAAGGACGACAGCTGGACAAAGCAGGATGAGATTGATTACACCAAGAAGCTGACGTTCTCCGATGATGAGGAGCATGGCAGTGCCGAGGACTCGCATCATCACCATCAGCACCAACAACAACAACAACATCACCATCATCATCATGGCAACAACAAGCAATCCAATAACAAATTGTCCAGCAACAACAACAACAGCAACAACTCGTGGCAACAACGTGGCAAGGACAGCAGCGAAAGGGATTTGGATGCATGCGATCTTGGACAGGATCAGCGGCATCAGAATGGACATCGCGGCAGCAGTGGCAACGTTGGCTCTGGTGGCGGCGGCGGTGGTGGTGGTGGTGGCATCGCCCTCGATGCTGGCGTCTATGAGCGTGTGAAGCAACGCAAGGAGGAGGAGGAACGTCGACAGATGGAACGCAAACAGGCGGCGGCCAAGAAGCTCCTGGAGCTGGAAATGAAAATGAACAGCAAGAAGGCGTTGACTGATGCGGCCAGTGGTGCCAGCAATGTGGCATCTACAAACGAATCCTCGATTGCATCTCTTAGCAATGTCAGCGAGGACGAGGGAGGAGGTGGTTCCGGTTCTGGTCTTGGAGCTGGTCAATCCATGCAACAGCGTCGACCACGGGGCAGCATCTCCAGCTTGAGCAGCGGCGGTGGAGGAGGTGGTGGTGGTTCCGGAAGTGGAGCTGCCACCGCATCTCTCTCCTCAGGCGGCACAGCTGGCGGGGATTATGGACAGAAGCCCGTCTTTATGACGCATTTCCAATCGAATTTACCGCCACGTTTCCAACGCCAGCAGCAACAGCAGCAGCAACAACAACAACTGCCACGTGGAGGAATCGAGAAGAGCGCCTCGGCGAGCAGCGCCTTTGAGAGCAGCAGCTCCCGTTACCTGCAAAAGGGAGGCGCAGGCGGAGGAGGTGCCAATGGTGGTGGAGGAGGAGGCGGAGGAAGCGGTGTGAGAAGCATCTCTGGTGGCTACTCACGTGGCCCTGGCAACTATGGGCGCAATCGTCATGATAGCGCACGAGAGGATCAGGATGAGCAATCGCGATATCGCAATCAGGAATATCGCAGTGCACAACAACAACAGCAGCAACAACAGCAATCGTTGCCACGCAGCATCTCGGAGAATTCGCATCGAAAGACGAGTGTCTCGTCTGGAGACGATGCTGGCGGCGCTTTGCTGGGCAGCTGTGGATCTGGTGTAGCAGCAACTGTCGCTAGTGCAGCGGCAGCAACCGTTGGTGGTTGCTCCTCGTGGGCTGAGCAAACGGATGCGGAGCAGAAGCATCATCGACATCGCGAGGAGAGCTTCTCGTCGACGCACAGTCATGATTCGGCGGTGCAAATCAAGATCTTGCAACGTCCGGCGCGTCAGCCGAGTCTCAGCGAGGAGAAGCCTCCGCCGACGACAGCACTGAAGCAACCACTGGACGCCATGCAACCCACACAGATTCTCAGGCGCAGCGTTGAGCCGGTGGACAAGTCCGAGGAGAAGTCGCCAGAGGAGCTGGCCAAGGATGAGGACAACAAGGATGCGACGCGAACGGCGATATCCTCATCGACCTCATCCTCCTCGACAGCGGCGGCAGCAGCAGCAGCTGGAGCTGGGAAGCGTCCCAGTCCACGTGGTGGACGCATGCGTGAGGATTTGCATGCGAGAGGCGGCCGAAGCTATCCCTCGAGTGGGGGTCCCAGTGGGGCAGGTGGTGGAGGCAGCTATCGTGGACAGCGCAGCAGCAGCGACTGGAACAGTCGCAACAGTGGAGGAGCTGCAGCCGCAAGCAGAGGAAGATATTATGGTAGTGGTGGTGAGCAATCGGAGCAATCGGAGGATGTGGATGAGGATTGCTATAGCAGCAGTGGTGGCGGTGCTGCTGCTGCTGCGAGTGGTGGTGGTGCACCAAGGCGCAGTCCCAAGGTCCAGTCGCGTGCGGAGCAGAGCGGCGCCTCTGTGGGAGCCACAGCCAGTGGCCAATCCTCAACGGCGGGCAGCTCAACGGTCAACAAGGCGGGATTCTCGCCACGCGGTGAGCCATCGCGACGTGGACGTGGCGGACTCTCCAGTGGCGGCAGCTCAGCGCCTGGTTACCGTCGTCAGCCGGGCGCCAGTGGGGGACCCTCTGGAGGAGGAGGAGGACGCACCTATGGCAGATTGGGCTATGAGGAGTATAATAAGCGTAATTCCGAATCGGAAGCGAGCAACAACGCTGGCACAGATCTGGACAAGACGAAACAGAATCAGCTGGCATTGAGTGCGGGACTGCACAAGTCCAAGGAGGACAAGGAGGAATCTGACAAGGATAACAGTAGCAACAGCAACAACAATGTAACAAACAACAACAACACTGCCGTGGCCAAGGAGGAGCCACTCAAGGATGCAACTGTCACAACAGTTGGATTAGGAGTTGTCGGTGTCGGTGTTGGAGCAGCAGCAGCAGCAACAGCCAGACCACCGCCAGGACTGAGCACAGCTGCTGTCTCAACATCAATGGCTGCCCCAGGCAGCGATGTGCCCGGCAAGAAAAAGCAAATGGACTCAACAATAACAATAGGAACAGCAGCAACAGCTGCAGCAGCAACAAGCGCAGTGGTGCCGCCAGCTGTAATTGCTGCAACAGCGCCAATTGGCGACAAGTCCAAATTGTCTGCCATTGGCGACAAGAGCACCGTGATGGGCGTACGTGGCGGCGTGGGAGTGGGCGTGGGCGTGGTTGGTGCAGCGTCCATGATTGATGGCAATGCGCCAGTGAACACGCTTGTATTTGAAAACTCCACATACAAGCAACAACAACAGCAGCAGCAACAGGCAGCTGTGCCGCTCAAGACAGGATCGTTGGTTGGTGCAGGAGCAACTGCATCCGCAGTGGAAAGCTTGTCCAGCGCCTTGTCGCAGATGAGCTTCGGCAAAGATGAAGAGCAACAGCATCAACAGCAGCAGCAGGACATGAAGTTGGGCTTCAGTTTCAGCGACGATGCCACGCCTCTCAAGGTGGTGGACAGCCTGGAGGCGGCCAGCAAGGTTGCCAGTCAGCACCATCAACATCAGCAGCAGCAGCAGCAGCAGCAACAACAACAACAACAACAACAAAACAACTCAACGGCAGATTTAAATATGAAGATAGCGAGTGTAAAAAAAGTGTGGGAGTCGGCCACGCCCATGTCGGAGGCAACGCAGCAGGCGACGCAGCAACAGCAGCAGCAACAACACACGCAGCAGCAACATGCACAGCAGCAACAGCATCAGCAACAGGCTGCAGCACAAGCAGCTGCCGCCGCAGCAGCAGCAGCTGCCGTTGCACAACAGCAAC
The DNA here is from genome assembly GCA_963924055.1 of Drosophila limbata. Taxonomy (NCBI): domain Eukaryota; kingdom Metazoa; phylum Arthropoda; class Insecta; order Diptera; family Drosophilidae; genus Drosophila; species Drosophila limbata. The sequence goes on along the minus strand of OZ001351.1, from coordinate 7,877,390 downwards.
ATGCACAGCAGCAGCAGCAACAACACTCGCAACAGCAGCAGCAACAACACTCGCAACAGCAGCAACAGCCACAACAGTCACAGCACGGACAACATGGTCCACATGGTGGACAACAGCAACAAGTGTCGAGTTCTGTTGTCGATGTTGACAACTCAAGTCACATGACAGCAGCATCGTTTGTTGCTGCCGTGGCTGCTTCACAACAGCAGCAACAACATCAGCAGCAGATGACACACTATGCGGTGTCGGCGGTGCACATGCAGGGTCACCACCAGCAGCAGCAGCAACAACCGCCACATCATCAGCAACAGCAACAACAACAGACGCATCATGGACATCATGCGTTGTCCTCGCCTGGACCCGTTTATGGATCACATGGATCACCCTTCGATGCGGCCTCACTCGAGCAACAGTTCCAGCAGCAGCAGCAACAACAGGATGATTATCCCAGTCCACAGCAGCAGCAGCAGCAACAGCAACATTCGCAGCAGCATCAGCAGCAGGTGAAGGCCAAACAGTTGCATGCAGGATTGGGCATGTCGCCACCGCCAAGTCATCAACAACAACAACAACAGCAGCAGCAGCAACAACACTCGCAACAGCAGCAGCAACATGCACAGCAGCAGCAGCAACACTCACAGCAACAACAACAGCTGCCATTCTATCAGGCATCGCCGCAATTTGGTGTCGGCGGCATTCCAACGATTCCCAGCCCGCCGGCGGTTGTGTTCAATTCATCGCAACTGGCGCCGCCACCGCAGGTGCCACCACAGCAGGTGGCATCCCAGACGGGCAATCTGTATGCACCATTCCATTCGCTTGACCATTCGAGCCGCTCGCCCGCCTATTCGGCGGCAGCGCACAGTTTTCCTGGACATTATGCAGCTGCGGCTGCGGCGGCAGCCGCCGGTGGCGCCTTCAATGCGTATGCGATGCAGACACCGCATGGACACGGCACTAATATGCCGCCACCGCCCACAGCGCCCACGCCCGACATGTACTCCAATCTGACGTCGCAGTTCCGCCTGGGCACCGGACCATTTGGACAGCCGCCGCCACAGCCGCCGAATTCGCAACAGTTGAGCAATCCCAATGCCGCTGCCGTTGCCATCATTAGCTCCAACAGCAGCTCCATGATGTCATCTGGTGCGGCCAAACCGCCTCCCAGTCAACAACCCATTGGCGCCATCGGTTCCAAGTCGGCGGGCAGCCAAGGTGGACCTGGTCCCGGACCCGGACCCTATGCCGCCGCCCAGCAGTACATGAATCTTTATCCCGTGGCGCCACAACATCCCGGCCAGGGTGGACCACCGCCAGGTGCCCATCAGCTACAATCCAATAGCTACTACTCGAATTCGGCTGGCGGACCAAATGGCCCACCATTCTATGGTGGTCCACCGCCTCAAGGTGGCGGCGGTGGTGGCCAAAACTATGGGCTGGCCACCGCAGCGGGCATGTATGGTGGCCATCAGGGTGGTCCGCCTGGATCGAATGGTCCACCCGGTCCTCAATCGCAGCACACGATGGGCAACTTTAATACACAGTTTATGAACTCGCAACTTCTCACGGCAGCCGGAATGGGACAGTTCCGTGGTGGACCAACGCCAGGTAGTGGATATCTGAAGAACAGCCAGGGACAGGGACACATGCAGGACTCGGTAAGGAGTGAACCACATCCACATCTACAACAACAACAACCACAACAACAACTACAATCAACACACTCTAGTTACCACATGTCCATGTACAACAACCACAACAACAGCAACAACAACAGCCACAAATCGTCCTTTCACTCTCCCCATCATCTGTATTAATTCGTTCTCCCTTTGAAAATCGCTTTTCCGTTGCCAAAACATGCAAGAATCCGTGGGATTGGGAAGATATTGTTCATAGAAATTAATATCAAGAAAAGAAATAATTGATTAAATATGTGCATTAATTTAAATAAACGTATAGTTATTACACATAATCTCAGATCAGAAAAATACCTTAAAATCTCTAGAAATTGCTAAAAAACTTGAAGGTTATTTTATTATGATATTTCTTGGTTTTCCTTGGTAGCTGGTTGCCAATCTATATTCGGTAAAAAAAGAAAACTGGAAGTTGTTGTCTTAACCTTTATCTTGATTGTAGATTTAGAGAGTAAAAGAGAATTGCCAGAATTAAATATTAGAGTAGGATAGCGGAAATTCATTTAAAATTGATTCCGCTAGTTAATGAGGACTTCTATGGCTTAAACTTGGAGACTGAATTTGAAAGAATTCTTGGAAGAGTTTTTTTTTCGATAAAACTGAAAAAATTCCTCTATGTAAGACAAAAGACTGCAATGAAGATAAATACTTAAAAAAGACTTGTCTGAATAATTTCTGATTTGAATTTTATGTACATTTTTGAATAAAGCGATGTAATGTACCAGTGAATAATAACTGAATTAGTTTTCATAGAATTCAACCAAAATCAGTCCTTCAATTGATTCACTTGGCACATATAAATTTGTAGAGCATTTTCCATTGAGTTGACAAAACTAAACCGATGTTAATGAATACTTGACAATTTGTATATTTGTTTAGCTTTAAATTTCATGTGTATGTTTTTTACACTCTTCACTTGCAAGTCAACAGAATTCTTAATTGAGTTATAACTCAGTCTTGTTGTAAATGAGGAAATGTACAAATTTGGAAAAGTAAAAATATACACAATGTAATCTGGTACAAATGTGGCAACCTTGTTGAGAGAGGGAGGGAGTGAGCGAGACGGATAGATGGAGTGTGGTAGTGAAGAGAGTTGTGCCAATTTGAAGAGTTAACTAATCGATTCTCAAATCCTTGCAGATGGGAAGGCAGCTAAAGAGTCCGCTGAGCGCCGACATGAGTCTCGGACTGGCCAAGCAGGTGCATTCGCAGCCTAGTCCGCCGCACAAGAACTATGGCGGCGTAAGTACCACAACAACAATATTAACAGCAACAATAATATCTTAACACAATTTCTATCTCTTTTGTCGCTCTCTTTTACACAGTGGGATCTGCAGAATCAGGTGCTGCAGCAGCAGCAGCAACAACAGCAACAATCTCAGCAGCAGCGACAGGGCGGCAACGGCAACAACATGAACGCATTGGGCGGACGCGGCAGCGGTGCGGTGGGCAGCGGCTCGGGTGGCTCTCAGGTGGTAGGCGGCGGCGGCGGCGGTGGCGGTGGCAATGGAGTTGGCAGCGTTGGACAAAGCGGCGGAGGCCAAGGACGTTATCCGGCACCCATACAGCGACCCAACAATTATCCACAGCATCCGCAACAACAACAGCAACAACAGCAGCAACAACAGCAACGGGATCAGGCAGCGGCGGCAGCGCAGCGCGCTCAAAGCATGCGACAGGTGACGGGTGGCGGCGGCGCCGGCAGCGCCGGTAATAGCAATGCACCTGGTGTGCCACCTGGCGCCAACAATGGCGGCAACGGCGGCCCTGGTGGCCCTGGTGGAGCCGGCGGTGGCTCCTCACCAGCTGCGGCGGCGGCGGCTGCAGCAGCTGCGGCAGCGGCACAACTGAGCAAGCCCTATTATTCAAACAATGCGGCAGGCGCCGGTGGTGGCGCCAACCGTGGTGAGTGGCACGCGAATTGAGCGATAGATCATCGTGCAAATGGCGGCCACGTCCAGTAGAAAGCAAATCCCTCGCACACCCATACACACGCCACAACACACACAGGCAGACCGCAAACATTGAAATTAGATTATGTGCATTCAAAGAGAGCGAGAGCGAGGGAGCGCAACAGACAGGCAGACACAGCGAGATAGTGCAAAACAGAGAGTGAAAGCGAGAGCGGGCAGCACAGAAAATGAAGAATATTTACTTATGCATAAAATATATTTAAAAATACTAAAAACCAACATACTAGCGAAAGTGCAAAAAGAGAGCGGGAGAGTGTAAACAAGAAAATATTAACAAAAGCGGGAAATTAAAAACAAAATAAAATATAAACAGCGAAAAGCGAAACTTAAAAGTGGTAAACAAAAACAACAACTGCAACTATAAAAGGTTACAAATAAATAAAAAAAAAACATAAGAAACGTTTATATAAACGTAAACTTGCAATTGAGGGCAATGTTAGAATCAGCGCCACGCCCTACGCCCTACGCCCACAAAAGAAGACCCAAAACGCCTAAATGCAACAACAAATGCCAGATTAAAAAGTAAATCGAGCGATAAGTAAAAATGCAACAGAAACAAAAAAAAAACAGGAAAATGATGTAAAAGAGAAATCTATAATTTAGTTGGGTCACACACTCACACACACACATACATATATATACAAATGGATTGAATCTGCAGCTGCGTTAAAATAATTAACTATAAATTGACAAACGCCTATTTCCAGCTTCCCCCTCCCCCCTGTTCCCTTAAAAAAAAAAGAAACACCTGCGCGCACCCAACCAACACAAACATTGCGAAATCTACATATATTTAAGGAAAAAATGCGAAACAACAATATTATGCTTTTCATTTACATATATTAATATTCACATAAATATATTTTATATTATAATTATTATGATTTTTTTTAATATGTATTGTGTTAACTTTAGCCCTTAGTTTATGTTTAAAAACAAAAACAACAAAATAATGAAAACAAACACAACTGCAAAAAAAAGCGATAAAAAAATTAAATAGAAAGCCCTAGTGTATTTTTTGTCAAACAAATTTACATAAACAAACATACTTACATACATGCATACATACATACTTACATGCATACATACATACATATATACATACATACATACACACATACATACATATACATGCCTAAATATATAATTATTATATTTTCTTTGTAGTCTGCAAATTTGCAATTTTTTTTTTTATTATTTGCAAGAAGAGGAGAAGCAAATGCAAACTATGATAATTGTACAGTAATCGAGGCTGAAAACCGGTTTACATTATATTTTCTTATCTATCATTTAGTTTGTATTACTTTCAGGACTGAAAACCAACGAAATTTTCAAAAATGTTCGATTCGGTGGCTCAAATCACAGAGCAAGATTTTGAAATTTAAAATCAGTGAATTTTTTTTTAGTAAAAAATGGTAATTTTGTAAAAAAATACAACTAAGTCTTTTAATTTAAAATGACTTATTTTTTAATGCTTTTTTAAGGAATTTTATGTAGTTATTTTTTTTCAAACCGAACCAATATTGAGAATGGTTCTCGGTTCGATTTTGCGGAGTTAATAATCCCACAAGTCTTATCATGATCTGGTTCCAATATCCCATAAGTCCGAACCGAACCGGTCTTCCTAGGTTCGCTTCAGTACCGGTTTGAAGCCTTGATTATTTTATGTTTCAGCTTGATTTTGAAACAGACGGAAAATTATAATAATAGCATCATCCTTAAATATGTAGATTTTGTAAGAAGTTGAAATTTTTTTTTTTGGAGATTGGCAGCAATAATTTATATTATGATTATACACAAACATATAATACATGCATAGAAAGTTTGCTGGGAAGAGATGCACCTCCTCTCCTGGTTGGGCTCAGGTTGCAGTTGGCTTTGAAACCAATTATTTGACCCGACAATCTTGTTAACCATTTCTATCCATCAAAAGCTGGGAAGGATTTGATTCAATTGTTGCAACAATCGAGAGATGCAGGATCAGCTTTAGCTCGTCTATCAAGCTGAGAAAAATACCTTGGTGACAAAATATCGGACCAAACCACTTTGAAAATGCTAGAAAAAGCAGAGTAAAACTTTTTTGTTTCACAGGATGACAACGCATTCTTTATTTGGACTTTGATTTAAGTGGGAGTTGGACGACAACGTCAACTTCATCAACGGATCCCTTCCTTGACCAGCGTGATTGTGTCCACAGACACCGTTGTTCGGCTTTCTATGGGAACTACCTGATATCATTGATCAGCATCAATTTGACTCCTAAAATCCAATAATTTCTCAGCTGACTGAAATGTGTAGTGGATCCTATATTTGTTTCGATATTATTGAATCACTTAATTCAGTGAATGGTAGAGAATTTGAAGTAGTCTCCACAGAAAGTGGTGCAGTTATGATCATGGATTGTGTCCGTTGTGGAGCATATGTATGTCGTCATCCGATTTCAGACTTAATATGTTTTAGAATTCTGAAATGCTACGTCAACCTGTTGCAAAAAGAAGTCGGAATTTTTCACGATTTGAAGAAGTTTGAACCGGGTTTTTGGAATTGATTAATCAGCATTGAATTTTCAATTTTGCGAGACAAATGCCGATTGCTTCTCCAATGGTTGCAGCAATTGAAGCTGTTAAGAAAGTAAATCCAAGATTCTTACACCAAATCTTACATACCAATGATGGGAAGAAAACAAATTGTGGGCAAGGATTTCGAAATTGATCGATTTCTTTATTCCTGCAATCTAATCTAATCGATAACACAAATCGATATCGATTTGTGTATAATGCGTGGGAGAGCGAGAGTTAAAAGTTAAAAAAGAAGAAAACAAGTTAAGTATTATATAACCCTTTAAAAGTGCACCACAAGCCTAGCCACGACAGTTCAAGCACAATTTCACGTCGTCCTTGTCTTCTTACACATATTCGCCAACAGGTGTCATTCTACTTCTAATTGTAATGAAGTGACACTTGTTAAATCTGTTTAGCGCAAAGTAATCTCAACTTATCTTACAGTGGGCAGTTTAAATTGAATTTTGTTTAATCATTTGCTGTTATCCTGCTTGAATCGACCGTTGCCACTTTACTATGTTAATGTTTTTCTTTTTGAAAGTTGAGTGTTATTTCAGTATTTTGCTGGCTGCTGCTGCAAATATCTCTTAGTACATATTAACTCACTTTAGTACCCGCGGGGAGTTGGAATCTGACAAATCGGAAAAATAATAATATTTTCTATTATGTTGTATGTGCTCAAATGGTAATGTTGAGGCAAATTAGATGAAAAACTCGTAATGAATTAACAACACAAAATAATAAAATAATATTAAAAAAAAGATTAAGTAAATGTAACTTAAAAAGGATATAGCATATGCATATACATACATACAATACATACAAACATTATAGAGGCAAAATCCAAGAGAATAACACTCCAATTTTTAATGACAAACCCTCACAAACAATTAATATTGAAAAACAAAAGAAAACATATTATGAGAAAATGTAGTAGACAAAAAAATAACAAATAAAAATGTCAAACAGATTACAGAAATACATACATACATACATACATACATACCTATATAATATATACAGTACATATATGTATGTATTTTTTCGCACTTCGCTCGGCTGCTGCTGCTAAAAAACGATACAAAACAAAAAGGAAACTCTAAATTCAAATCAAATTTTAATGCATACGATACGATACGATATATTTATATGTTAATGTGTTGCCTGGGCAAACGGTTTAGTTATTAACAAAAGAGAAATTAAAAAGATGAGATGAATATGAATGTGAAGAAAATGAATAATAAACGAGAAAATTCAAAAGCAGCGCTTGCTATTACACAATACATGTAAAAGATATATTTTATAGCTATAGTATAAACATAGAATTGATAAATATTTTATTTATATATTTTAATTGCATATACATATATGGTTTTTCGTCTTTATCTCTACCAAACAACAAATGAAAAGTATATACATGGGCATATAATACATACCTATTCGTACGTACATATATGTATGTAAACCATTTTTACATTCAATTCATTCAAGTTAATTTTTAGTAATACGGAAATTTCGATAACTGGGCTACAAAAAAAAAAATTAAAACCCAATAAAAAAAATATGATAAAAAATGAAACACTTAAAGCAAGTTCGATGAAATGAAATAAAAACTTTAAATAAATAAAATATTTAAAACAAATAAAAATAATACCTGTTTACCTGATTATTGCTTGAAAAGTTTAGATCATATAAAGCAGTGCTGTCTCAAAGCAAACAAATTTTTTTTTCCTTTTTTTCCACTGATTTAGAGCTAGAAGGACTCAAAGCGCGCGAGATAAACCGAATCGGGAACTTTGGTATAACAAGAGAATCAAACATCTCCTGAAATTCAGTTCCGCTGCAAACCAGTAACCTTTAATCATAGCTGAATAATTTCGCTTGATGCTCACAAAACTTGTCCCACTGTGCCTATGCCTGAATTGCATAGATGCGAATGAGATGAGGCACTATTACATAACTAAATTTAGCTTGCATCCTTTTAGTATTATGACATTTTCAAGCGATTTATTCCTTTAAGATCTTGCACTACACATAAATAATATACATGGGCAACAATTTGTCCAGAATTGATGCCGCCCATCGAAATGGTGGGCAACCAATAAAGCACAGAGAATCTGCTTTACTTCTTCTTGGGCTTCATGATTTGGTAGGCGATTAGGAGGCCGACAACAGCGTAGGTAGCCTTTGCCACCTGCAATCAATGTCATAACAATTATGGGTTAATTTTTTTTATGTCGCCGATGTCTAAAATGTTAACACTTACATTGGCACGGCCAGCCATGGTTGTGCCATTGAAGTGCTTCGACAGGCCCGTCAGTTTTTCTCCTTCACCAGCCATTTTGCTGCACACATGATGTTAAGTAATTATTGACATTATTTTAATAGCTGCTGCGGCATTTACTTACTATTTTTATTTAGCGACGAGTTAAAACAGCTTCAACTCGCAATAAAATGTTCTGCGAATAGGTTATACAACTTTAGCGTGTGCTGCCAGAAAGTGTCAGGGGCCGCACCGCGTTGCCAGCTAGCATCTTAATTCAACGGTTGGGCAGCACCAAATAGTTGGCAGCGCCATTCACGAGCAGTCATCAATGATCGATTATCGTTTATCAACGAACTTTTAAATTAAAAGAACTATGCTAGTGGCAAACTTTGTCACTTTTACTAATTCTTAAGACTAGATGTAACACTGTGGCGCTGTAACACGTACTGTGCCCAATTTTAAAGCTCTCAAATTACATTGCATATACATTTTTGTTACCAGTTAACATCTAAATTCAACGATTGGGCAACGTCAAAGAGTAGCGAGCTCAGTGGGTCTGCGCTGTCATCAAATTTCGATTATTGCGTTTCGAAGCGCCATCATTTTAATATTTTCATTTAGCATTTCAAATTATTTCAATTATTTAATAAAAGGACCTTTTTGTCATAGTACTTGAAAGCACGCTAATTAGACAGCAATTAAAATTTGCGATTGCACGCTACGTCAAATGTCAACAACAGCTTTGGCAAATCTCATTAAATCCCTCAATGGTACTCCACACAGAAGGGATAAATTATAATGCAAATCCATCAAGCGATGTCATTTAAGCATTCATGAATACCTCATCCACATTCCCCCCCCCCCCCCCCCCCCCACTTAGCAGCTCAAAAAGCACATATTAAATGAATGCTACGACAAAGCAGACCTGTTGGTGGATGGTGAGCGAAGTGGGAGAGTGAATGTCAAGTGCAAGCAGCTTAGTAAGCAAAACGAAGGTCAATTATAGCCCCAACACCGCAACGCTTCTTGCACCCTCACACAGTTGGCTATAAAAGCGGCTGTCCACATGGATTAACCAACGACATGGACGAATCATACTTTCTGCGCGTGCAAGTTTATACATTTCGTTTAATGGGATTCGATTTGTGGCACGACAACGGGCAAAATGATCGTCCACAAGTCTCACTGCTGGTGATTGGCACAATGAGCGCCTTTATGGGTCCACTTTTCTTTGCTATTAAGGTCTACATTACCAATGTGAGCATCATGTCCGATGCGATGGGCTCCTTCCTGGCCATCATCGTCACCTTAGTAAAGTATGGAGTTTTTATATATTATCGCAAGGATTTTGTTCAACTCATCTATCGCATACGTGACATACTCGAAAAGGGTAAGTGATGGCAAGGATCAGGGTATCAAACCAAAACTATTATTTGGTTCTTAGGATATCGGTTTCGTAACGGTTCCGGTTATATGCTTGTTTCAGTTTCAAAAAACCGATATTAGTTTAGAAAAAAAAAATTTTTTCATATGTAAACCAAAACTCGTTGATTTTAAAAAGATTTTTCTATCACTGCGGACGGCAGTCCGCGCTAGTGACGAAAGCAGCACGAAGAGTGCGAAAGGCGACTAGCATATACACAGGAAGAATGGAAAATTTGCTATGACTGTCCGATCAGGTCGAGTTACAAACCGATCGAAAGGTATTAATTTAACTTACAAATGTGCATACTAAGACTTTTGAAAACTCACCTGGTTCGTGAGATAAACAGGTGTAAGTGGAAGGGGCAAAATTTAAATGATTGGAGCAAATAGGGCTGTTGGAGCCTTTTTGATTTTTTTTTTTATTTTTTACTATTTTAATCAAAAATACGTCGAATGACAACTCGGTCATCAAAATCCGACCACTGGTTCAAAAGATAATTAATTTTGAAATTTGTAGTGGCCTTCCGAAAATTAGATGAAAATTCAGTCTGTCCGTTTGTTTGGATCAAATTGTTGATTTAGCTTAAAAGTTTAAATGAGGACTTGTTTCCGATCAAAAATCTAGAAACGTTTGTCATACGACTTTTTCGAAAAATCGCTAGTTTAGCGGAAAATCGCCAAAAACCCGCTAAAATTGTATCCAAACCATAGAAGAATAATATTAAGTTTTACATATAAATTATAAAAACAAAACAAATTTTTGTCACTCAGCACTTCGCAAAAATGTAATATTTATTTGGTATGAATAATTTAGCGCAATGTGCCGAGAGTCAAAATTTTTGTTTTTATAATTTATATGTAAAACTTAATACTATTCGTCACAAAAGTTGATATCAGAAATTTTGAGGCATGAAAATGTTTTCGTCACTAGACATTTACCTCGTAAAGAGGTTTTTTTATAAGTTCAATTTAATTGAATGGTTAATACCGGTTAACGGTTAAATCTTTCGGCTACGGTTTTAATTCTCGGTTAGGATATATGGTCTAATTTTAAGCAAATGTACATATTAAGGACGTACGTGTGTATGCATGTACATATATAGTGACATATTCTATGTCTACGTTATACGTAATATATTCTATGTCCACGTTATACATAAGTCTAGACACCAAATTCCCCATTCCAATAACGTAAACTTTCACAGGCTGCAATTGTAAACAAGCCACCCCAAATTTCTCATACCGATAATGTAAACTTTCGCAGGCTGCACTTGTAAACAAAGAGCAGCTAAGCCGGGCTTCTCCCCCATCGATCAGCATTGATCGAAATAACTCACTGTCAGCAGATTTGCGTTCCCAGCCAACGCTGAGTAAATTCGTTCCCAGCCTTTATAATATTGTCAACATTTAAATGCCCGAAATTAGCTTTCGTTATAACTCAATGCACAATTATCTGTTAGTCTTAAGTTGTTCTTCAATAAATGAACTTGTCGTGTAATATCGCCTTGCCTTTAATTCAACTTAAACGTTAGAGCTGTGCGCGGTTTTTATAAGATTCAAACTCACAGTAAATAAATAAAAATCTAATTGGCGCAGCCGGTAGGATAACAATAAATTGTGGATCCTGATGCAATAGCTAAGTTATTAATTCTTGTGTCGCGTTTACTGTTATCCGCTAAAACAACCAACGCGAAGCCAACCCAAGCGACGGTCAATATCGCGTCAAGTTTTATTAAACCTCGACAGTGACGTGTACACCAAAATTCGCATATTGTCAAAGCCGCAGATTGTGCAAAAACCTTGAAAAACAATTCAAGAAGACGCGATAGAATTCGAAGAGAAAATAATTCCAGAAACCTCTGGTTATCTCAAAAAAATTCGAAAGTGCTATCTGTGCAAACCAATCAAACATTTTAAACTATAAGTTCACACATTAAGTGAATACAATAAAAATATAATCAACAACTAAAAGAAACTGAACCTAAAATAAGAGAAGCTGAAGTGAAACAACAAAAGCTAAGAGATAAGAAAAATTAAAAATAAAACCAACTAAATAAAAAATAATTAAATAAAAAACATAAATTTATTATAATAAAGCCAACAAACAAAAAAAAAAACAACAATGGAAGGCAACGCAATAACACCCCTGACCGATGCCAACTTGGCACAAGTGATCAACCAACTTAAAAACGTTGAGAAGTTCACTGGAGATAAGAACGCTTTGTACACGTTCATCAACCGGATCGACTACATTTTGGCCCTCTACACCACCAACGATGCAAGGCAGAGGTCAATTCTTTTTGGACTTGTGGAATGCTGCATCAGCAGTGAAGTGATGTTATCCCTTGGCATAAACAACTTGATGACCTGGACGGATCTTCGGAAGCAACTAATACTGAACTACAAGACGCAAACTAAGAACCACATCCTACTGGAGGAATTCAGGAGCACCCCGTTTAAAGGTAACGTGCGAGCCTTTCTGGAAGAAGCAGAACACCGTAGGCAGACATTAATGAGTAAGCTAGAACTGGAAAATAACATTGACGAAAAAACATTGTATGCGCGACTAATCAAAACTAGCATTGACGACCTTATTCAAAAATTACCCACAAACATTTGCATTCGAATTATAAATTGTGAAATTCCCGATTTAAGATCTCTAATACATATTTTGCAAGAAAAAAGTCTTTATGACGAACCCTGTCTTAATCCAACCCCAAATAAAGTAAAACAAGAAAAATATTCGAAGCCATTGTATCAACCAAACCCAAATGTTCAAAGATTCCCCACTTTTCTTCAACCAAATCAACCCTATGTCCCATATCGACCCCATCAACCTTACATTCAACAACCATATCATCAACCATCACCTCAACCAATGCAACAAACACATAGTCCAATCAGACCAACATACTTTACACCCAGACCAAACTTCCGACAGAACCTATTCGACAACAATCGTTTCGGTCAAGTAACTCAACAACAAAACTCTTTCAATAATTCTGGCGTAGCCAACCAACCGACTAAACGAGTTAGACCTACAGAAAGTGGACAGAGTAAAATGAGTATTGACCATGAAGTTAGGAATCAGGAAGAGCTAAACTATCATAATTACCGAAAATTTTCAGCTGCCAGCCTTGGAAACCAATAGTACATAATAATCACTTATAAAGGCAAAAATCTGAAATGTTTAATAGATACAGGATCTACTGTAAATATGATGACATCAAATGTTTTCAATTTACAAGTTCATGACACCGACTGTTTCATTCAAACCAGCAACGGACCTTTAACTATCACAAAGAAAGTTAACGTCCTTTCCAATAACCTATTCAAGGGTAATAATGAATTTCCTCTACACCAATTCTCCTCAGACTATGATCTATTAATTGGTAGAAAAATGCTTTCAGAAGCACAAGCCGTTATAGATTATAAAACCCAAACTGTTACTTTATACAATAGAAAGTATAAACTAACCAACGATATTCCAATCACAAATCATAATCACTTCTTAGCCCAACCAAATCCTGAAACTAATCAACATCTGAAAAATCCATTTAGAGAAATTTCCGATAACCAAGAATCTGCAAGCTCAAGCCCTTACCGATTAGATCATTTAAATGAAGAAGAAAGAATTAATTTAATCAGTTTGTTGAAACAATATCAACACATACAATATAAAGAAGGCGACCAACTTAGTTTCAGTAATCAAGAAAAACATATTATAAATACTACCCACAATTCAGCCTTACATACAAAACCATACAGTTATCCACAAGCATATGAACAGGAAGTTGAACATCAAATTCAAGACATGCTTAATCAAGGTATCATACGGCCTAGCAATTCTCCTTATTGTAGTCCTATATGGATCGTACCGAAAAAGCAAGATGCTTCAGGTAAACAAAAATTCAGAATCGTAATTGACTACAGGAAATTAAACGAAGTAACCATAAGTGATAGGCACCCAATACCAAATATGGACGAGATTTTAGGAAAACTAGGTAGATGCAATTATTTCACTACAATCGACCTTGCACCAACTTGAAATGCATCCAGATTCCATTCAAAAAACAGATTTCTCTACTAAACATGGCCACTATGAATATCTTCGTATGCCATTTGGTTTAAAAATGCACCCGCAACCTTACAACGTTGCATGAACAATGTTTTACGACCGTTACTAAATAAACATTGTCTGGTATATCTTGATGATATAATTGTATTCTCAACATCATTAGAAGAACATTTGCAATCACTCCAATTAGTTTTCGAGAAGCTTTCTGAAGCAAATCTCAAATTACAACTTGATAAATGCGAGTTTCTAAAACAAGAAACTTCATTCCTAGGACATGTCATAACTAAGGATGGAATAAAACCCAATCCTGATAAAATCAAAGCAATTCAGAAATATCCAATTCCCACAAAAACCAAAGAAATAAAAGGTTTTCTTGGATTAACCGGTTACTACAGAAAGTTCATTCCAAATTTTGCAGACATAGCCAAACCAATGACAGCAGTACTTAGAAAAGACTCAAAAATTGACATTAAAAATCCTGAATACATTAGAGCTTTTGAAAAATTAAAACAACTAATTTCTAATGACCCAATTCTAAAAATTCCAGACTTCAAAAGTCAAATCGTTTTAGCCACAGACGCAAGTAATATAGCTCTTGGAGCAGTTCTCTCTCAAGACGGACATCCCATTAGTTTTATTAGCAGAACTCTCAGTGACCACGAAACTAACTACAGTGCCATAGAAAAAGAGCTTTTAGCCATTGTATGGGCAACAAAAACTTTTAGACATTATCTACTAGGACGACATTTCGAAATCAATAGTGACCATCAGCCATTATGTTGGCTGTACAAAATGAAAGAACCAAATTCAAAATTAACCCGATGGAGAGTTAAATTATCTGAATATGACTTTGACATAAAATATATAAAAGGAAAAGAAAACCACATAGCTGACGCTCTATCACGAGTAAAAATAGAACAGACTTATTTCGGAGAAGAAACACAACATAGCGCTGAAGAAGACAATAGTAATTTGATATTCATTACAGAGAAGCCAATAAACACATTTAAAAGACAAATTATATTTTCTAAAGGCATTCCAAACATAAAAAAAGAAAACTACTTCAAAAAATTAATAATTCACATTACATACGATAACATGACTAAAGATAAAGCCGAAAAATATTTAATAGACCATTTTTGCACAAAAACCAGTGCAATGTTTATAGACAGTGATGCAGATTTCGAAATAATTCAAAACGCACACAAGGAAATTATTAACACTAGCCATACTAACATTCTTCGAAGCCTCATTCAATTAAAAAACATTAACTCCTATGCCGAATTCAAAGAACTTATTTTGGAAACCCATGAAAAACTCCTACACCCCGGAATTCAAAAAACAAATAAACTTTTTTGTGAAACCTATTATTTCCCTAACAGCCAAATATTAACACAAAACATAATAAACGAATGTCATATTTGCAACTTAGCAAAATCAGAACATAGCAGGGATTAAAACCGAAACGAATATCGGTTTCAGTTACGGTTTCGGTTATATTCGCATTTAGGTTTTCGGTTATCGGTTACGCAAAATTTTTGAATAAAGGTTACGTAACGGTGAACCGGTTTTTGTATGTTTCGGTTTTGAAATACCGGTATGGTTTCGGTTCACAAAAAAAAATTTTTTACAAAAATATAATTAGATTATTATATGTAATATTAATTAAAAAGGCATTACTTTCTTAATGTTTTATTCACACATTTCTGACACGTATTCTTCAGTTTGATGTAGCTTAGTTACATTTTAACAATTTTAATATTTCTTTTAACAAATTTTTTTTACTTGCGCTTATTCAGTGCTATGAAAATTCGATCATGAACATCCCAAATAATAATTCAAAATTAAACATTAAAAAATTTTATCAAAAAATAAAAATTAAAAATGGAAAATAATTTTTGTTTGGGTGTTTGAAAAACCGAAATTAACTCTTATAAATGAAACGGTTACTAAACGGTTATTTCGGTTTACAGAGTTTCGGTTTTAAGGTTTCGGTCAAATGACAATTTTTTTTTTCGGTTACGGTTTCAGTTACGGTTTTAAATTTCAATCGGTTTTTACCGGTTAAAGGTTACGGTTTCGGTTAGGGTTTTAATCCCTGGAACATAGAAACACAAAAATGCCAATGAAAATTACACCCAAGCCCGAACATTGTCGTGACAAATTTGTAATTGACATTTATTCTTCTGAAGGCAAACATTATCTTAGCTGCATGGACATTTATTCAAAATTCGCTACTCTTGAAAATATTAAAACAAAAGACTGGATAGAATGCAAAAATGCATTAATGCGTATATTTAATCAGTTAGGAAAACCAATATTATTAAAAGCTGACCGAGACGGCGCATTTTCCAGCTTACCACTAAAAAAATGGGTTGAAAGTGAAGGAGTAGAAATACAATTAAATACAACAAAAACAGGAATAGCAGACATCGAAAGATTACATAAAACAATAAATGAAAAAATCAGAATAATTAACACTTTAAATGACGAAGAACAAAACAAAACATGACACAACTGGACAAACTCCTGCACACATTTTATATGCCGGACAGCCAAATCTAGATACGCAAGAAAAAAAAGAAAAAGTAATAAATAAAATTAACAGTGACCGACAAGAATACGAAGTTGATACTAGATATCGAAAAGGACCATTACAAAAAGGAAAATTAGAAAACCCTTTTAAAGCTAATAAAAACGTTGAACAAACAGACCCAGACCATTATCAAATTACTAACAGAAATATAATTACACGTTACTATAAAACACAATTTAAAAAACTAAAGAAAATTAACCAAATTCAAATTCCACAGGTTTCTACTTCATAATCATACTATCGTTCACCCTCTTTAACATATGTCACACCCAACAAATCCAGATAAATAACTTGGACACGGATCACGGATACTTACTATTTTCAGACAAGCCTTTAGAACTACCAACAAGGCTCGAACATCACTCATTGCGAATTAACGTAACTGAAATAATAATAGCAAACGAATATTTCAGTAGATCTATTCCTTTATTTAAAAATTCAACACAAAATAATCATTTACACAATAAATTACAGCAAGAACTAAATGGTTTAATCTTTCATCATGAAAATCGTAATAAACGCGGACTGTTCAATGTAGTAGGCTCATTATACAAATTCCTTTTTGGTACACTTGACGACAACGACAGAGCAGAGTTCGAAAAAAACATTAATAATCTATCTTTAAATATTGTTCAAATTAATGAAATTAATGATATAATAAACATAATCAACAATGATATGAAAAGAATACAAGAACATCAAAATAAGAAAAATATACAAGATACTTTTACTTACCAATTATCACAATTTATAGAATACATAAAAGACATTGAAATGGGTATGCAATTGTCAAGACTAGGACTTTTCAATCCAAAACTACTTACCTATGACAAACTTGACAGCGTCAATAACCGAAACATACTACTAATTAAAACATCCACTTGGATTAACTACCAAGATAATATCATACTAATTATATCCCATATTCCAATTGACTTTCAGTCCACTAACACTATCAAAATTATCCCATATCCTGATCATAATGGCTATCAACTTGATTACATTAGTACTACTTCTTATTTTGAAAAAGATAATAAAATTTATAATCGAGATAATAAACCAGTAATTGACGAATGCATAACAAAAATTTTACTACACACAACACCAACTTGTAACTTTGAAAGCATAAATAACAAAGAAATGATAAAATACATTGAACCAAATACCATTGTAACTTGGAACATAACTAATATTCAGGGCAACAAAATTATAAGTATAAAAAATCAATGCAAAATGCAAATAAATGACATAATTTTAAGCGACAACTATCTACAACCAGAAGTTGATCTTACACCATTGTATCCCCCCTTAGAAATAATTAAAGTTAAACCTATCAAGCATGATGACATTGTAAAAATTGTATCACAAAATAATGTCTTTACATATGCAACCATCATAATCATAACCATCATATTCATAATTATATTCTTATATCTAAAATATGTATCTTGTAATCCCATAAGGTTAATCTATAAAAAATTTAAGAAACAAATTCACGAACCCAAGAACCAAACAACGCCATCGGTTCAACCAGAAGAAGAAGAACAAAGAGACACAATTATCGAGATGACACAAATAACATTGCCAAAACTTTACCCTTCAGTGTCACCTTGTCTCGCACGCTCGCCTCTTAAGGAGAGGGAAGTGACATATTCTATGTCTACGGTATACATAATATATTCTATGTCCACGTTATACATAAGTCTAGACACCAAATTCCCCATTCCAATAACGTAAACTTTCACAGGCTGCAATTGTAAACAAGCCACTCCAAATTTCTCATACCGATAATGTAAACTTTCGCAGGCTGCACTTGTAAACAAAGAGCAGCTAAGCCGGGCTTCTCCCCCATCGATCAGCATTGATCGAAATAACTCACTGTCAGCAGATTTGCGTTCCCAGCCAACGCTGAGTAAATTCGTTTCCAGCCTTTATAATATTGTAAACATTTAAATGCCCGAAATTAGCTTTCGTTATAACTCAATGCACAATTATCTGTTAGTCTTAAGTTGTTCTTCAATAAATGAACTTGTCGTGTAATATCGCCTTGCCTTTAATTCAACTTAACCGTTAGAACTGTGCGCGGTTTTTATAAGATTCAAACTCACAGTAAATAAATAAAAATCTAATTATATATGTATGCATGTATGTATATGGCCAAACCAAATACACGATCTGTGCGATTGGTTGAGATATCTTAAGAAACAACAAGCTTCAAAGTCTTAGCTCTGGAAGGTCATCCTTATTTTAAGAACGTTAAGATCATCGTTCGTCAAATCGACTACGCCAAACTTTAAATATCTTTCAAAATAATCCTACTTATGAAAACAATGTTCGTTTTCATTATTTGAAAATACAATTTAAAGTAACTTTGTTCAAGTCTTTTAATTGTAAAAGATTTCACAAACTACATCCTAAAAATTAGAAAAACGACAAGCAAGAGTCGCGACGTCGAAACGGCAAACGATGACCTTCCAGGGTTAAGGTCGGCTTGCATCGATCGTTCCTATCGTAGCTATATGATATAGTATTTCGAATTCAGCCAAATTTGTTAAGGACGTATAGGACAAAATCAGATACAAATTCTGCAGGAATAGTTAAGATTACTTATGTAAAAATACATAAAAAGATCGACATATCGACTTTAGCGAAGTGATTTTCTAGTATTTTAACTCGATTATTTTTTGGACTATCAATCGAACTCATTATGAATTAAGTATTTGATTATATATGAAAGCTAAGGGTTTTGAAGTTTAAAAAATGGTAATGATCTCCTATTGGCTGAAAAATTATTATCGTGAAGCACAAAATTATTCAAAGGGAATGAACTAAATTTGAATGCAAATTGAAGTTTTGCCAAAGTTATGAAAGTTTGAATTTGATTTGATTTTCGACGTAGCAAGTCAAAATGTACGCGTGTATTTTATATATTTATAATTTTTTTTTAAGGAAAACTTTTTATATCGGTTATATGTGAAGTTTTATCGACAGCTCAGTTTATACAGAGGTGGTCAAAAGTATTTACACAACGTGCATATTTTTGAATTTTCAACTTTGATTGCTTATTGCTGCTGATTCTGCACTCAGATAACAAAGTAACGGTTATTGTCGTGTTTCTACATCTATGCAGAAGCAAATACATATATATTTTTCTTTGCCTATCTTTAGATTTTGATATTAAAATCGATTCACATTTGGACTAACGTACCTACATAGTTGAGATATCTTAAGAAGCAATATGTTATACAGTAAAAAGTTTGACTGTCTATCGATCGCAGCTACATATATGATATAGTAGCCCGATGTCAACTAGATTTGTACAAACTAGATTTTTTTATTCCACTGCATTCTTAAAACGCGTTACGGATTTCACGAAAAATTTATAACTCGATTCATAGTAAATATGAGTGTTACATTTTATAGAGATCGCCGCCTGGCCGGAGGCCGCGTCCATTGTGGAGTCCGAGAATCGCAGCGATCAGTCGCTGAGCGTAATGTATATGCGATGCTTCTTCGGCGCCTGTCTCTTTGCCGGGATTAAGCCCATTGTTATAATGGTGAAAACCAAACTGAGTACGGGCCTCACACATCTGGAGTTGCCGCACTCGGGCGTGTATCCTTGGAGTGATCAGATGTTGGTGCTTTATGTCCCGACTTATATATGGAATTTACTGGCCAGTTATGGAGCTGTAACAATGTCATTGGCCATGGATACGCTGTTGTTTGCGTTCACGTATAATGTGTGTGCGATATTTAAAATAGCGCAACATCGCGTCAGGAATTTGCAGCCGTTGGAGGATAAAGCGTGGAAGGAGCTGGATGAATTGGTGCAGGTGGTGCGACTGCAGCAGACGGGCTTGTTGATTGCTACACAATTGGGAAGTATCTTGAGGCCGTTGGTTTTTATGCAGTTCTTTATCACGGCATTGCAACTGTGCTTTGTCGGCTTTCAGCTGGCCGATCACTTCCCCTCGCCGGAATGTATTTACTTCATCTTCTTTATTGGCTCTTTGCTCATCGCATTATTCATCTATTCGCACTGCGGCGAGAATATGAAACAGGCCAGCGCTGACTTTGCGATTGCCGTTTACGATAGCAACTGGACGGATTTTGCCCCTGCCACTAGGCGTGCTCTCATTGTGGTCATCATGCGGTCCCAGCATCCGTGCCAGCTCAAAGGATACTTCTTTGAACCGAACATGGCCACCTTCTCAACGGTGCGTAGGCAATCAGCTCTCTGCATAGTTTCCGTACTCGCCGTACCCTGTATACTTAATGTGTATCTTGATTATTCATTATTTCCTTTGGCAGGTGGTACGCTCGGCCATTTCGTATGTCATGATGTTGCGCTCCTTCAATGCCGCGGGTCAGACATAATCCATGCAGCTGTCCAGTTCCCATCAAGCGACTGTCGCCATCAACAGCATCGGCATCGGCATCGGCATCGGCATCAGCATCAGCATCAGCTTATCAGCCTCAATTACGCATGTCAATACTCGGTTTGCAGTTCTCAGCACGCAGTATTAGTCGTAGCCCTCAAGCAAATTAAATTAAATTAAACTGTTCATAATCACAGCTACTCTTTTAAAGTATTCTTATTAGAGATGGGCGCGGGCCTCATTTTTTAGGCCCGGCCCGACCCGAGCCCGAAATTCCCGATGGAAAAAAGGCCCAAGCCCGCCCGATACTTTTGTTATAAGGCCCGAAAACACGCCCAGCCCGCCCGAAAAATTACAAAAAAAGACAAATTTATTTGAAAATAAAATCTTTTTCAATTTGGAACTTAGGAAGCCTGGTTATTTTTTCGCACAAAACATTTCCAGATGTGGAAAATACCCTTTCACTACTGGATGATTCAAATGAGCGCGTCTTACCAATAATTGAACTTGCTTATTTAGTCAATCGTGAAATTTATCTATCTAAAATGCAATAGATTTTGGTGTGTTACGGGCTTTCGGACTTTGAAGTTAAGCCCGAGCCCGGCCCGGCCCGACCCGAAATGAGATTTTTCGGCCCGAGCCCGACAATTTTGTAAAAGACCCATGGGTCCCGTGGTCCGACCCAACCCGTGCCCATCTCTAATTCTTATCACTTTTTACGTTTGTTGCAACAGAAGAATGTGAAAACAACCAGAGTGGGATGATTTATTTTTTTAGACCCTGTACTTAAAAAAAAGTACAGGGGTCTATTAACTTTGTCTTAAAAAAAAAAAATGTGCCTAACAGGCAGAAGGAGGTGTGGCAGACCCCGTAAAGTATATATTATATATTCTTGATCAGCATCAACAGCGGAGTCGATGAGGCCTTGTCCGTCTGTCCGTCTGTAAAATCAGTGCTATGAAAATTCGATCATGAACATCACAAATAATAATTAAAAGTTAAACATAAAAAAATTTAAGCAAAAAATCAAAATTAAAAATGGAAAATAATTTTTTTTGGGTGTATGACAAACCGAAATTAACCCTTATAAATGAAACGGTTACTAAACGGTTATTTAGGTTTAGAGTTTCGGTTTTAAGGTTTCGGTCAAATGAAACATTTTTTTTTCGGTTACGGTTTCAGTTACGGTTTTAATTTTCAACCGGTTTTTAGCGGTTAAAGGTTACGGTTTCGGCTAGGGTTTTAATCCCTGCTTGGACAGATGTTTTTTTTTTTTTTTTTTTTTTTGAATTTGTTAATTGTTTCTTGACATTTTATGTTAATGTTGTTTTAAGATGAATTAAATGTTAATATTCGGCTTCTTTTGTTTTAGTTTATCTCACTTTCTCTACTGCAAAAGTCAATTTATTTTAAGCGTCTGTTTAATTTGATGTTGTGCTTTAACAAATCATTTATAATAAAAGTACATTTAGTACATAGTTATATTAAACATTTGTAGCGATTTATATTATTTTATTTTAAGCAGTGTTTGCTTTTCCATAGTTAGTACGGCGTCTTCGACAGTCGAGTATGCTCGACTGCAGCACCGTCCCCTAGCACAGTCCCCTAGTGAATTTAATTAAATTTTACACTTATAAATTATGGCACCATTCGCTAACATTGATCAAATCTTATGATTTATCAAGATTTGCCTTTCTCTATAAAATTTCGTGACTAGTACATAAAATAACAAGTTTATACTTGTTGTGATAGGAAACTCAATAAACAAATTATTATAATAATTTAAAAGAAATTACGAGAAAATTATGAATTATGATTATTATTACTTTATCTGCTTATGACATAAAGGAATCTACAACATATCTATGGAATATAGCCTTTAAGGTCACTGAGATCTAGTGGTTTGTACAGACGGACAGTCAGGCAGACACTGGACTCAAATGATTTAATATTGGACTTTAATATAATAAAAGTGATTTTTAAAAAAGCTGCAAAGTGAATGAAATTTAAATAATACTAATAGCTGAACATAGTAAATTTTCTATAAGCTTAGTTTAACTCTAAGGATTTTGTTATAATTTCAAAATTTAATTCGAAATCCAATTTACAAAATAAAAAACACTTTCAAACGAGTACAGATTCCAAAAGAGTATTTCAGATTCGGTTTGCCTAAGGGTCAACACTTTTCGTGCTTGTTGATTTAGTTTTTAATCCAGAGTCGAGAGAGAATTCACAGGAATTTACTTATTCTTTTTTATGTATGTGTGGTTGCTTGCTTATGTGTGTGTGTGTGGGTGTGTGTCGGTGCCTTTGGCAATTCCGCGTTGTCGACTGACTATTTTTGCCGTCTTTGAGCTGAATGGTGCATTATTTGTGGCAGGAGGCAGAAAAGCGAGAAAGCTGAAAGCTCAATGGTGGCTGACAGCGGCAGAAAGCAGGGAATGCGTGTAATTTTCAAGCGAAAAGCGCAAATATCATAGTTCGCCTGCGGTTGCCAGACAACCGCAACGTAGAATTTGTAATACCCAGATACTATCGGACGTTTTAGCTTCACTCCATCTCTTACCTTTACGCCTCCTCCTGCTCGTCTGCCTCTGCCACCGTCCTGTCTGTCTGTCTCTCGTCCTGGCATTGTATTCTGCATGTACAAAATAACTATTCAAGCGGTTGGTTTGCTCCGTTGCTCGAATCGCGATTGATGAGCAAAACAACAGTAATAATAACGTCAGCGACTATACCCACAACACCAAAAACAACAAGAAGAAGAACCGCAACTCTGCGCTTGCCAAACAATTTGAGAATATTAAGTATACGCAACGTTGCGCTGCGTGATTGAACCTCTGAGATTTAAAAAGCTGCTATTTTCCTTATGCTCGGTCCCTGTACGGTATTAGTCTTGTAGCAAGCTAGTGCCAATTTATTTAAAAGGCAGAAGGGTTCATCTTCGATCCCAAATACATAGTATATATATTAGGGCGGGTCAATTTGTTCGGGTCGAAAAAAACGTGGTAATCGTCCACCAGAATCGTAATCTACGATGAATTCTAAGATATTTTCAGGAAGAAACTATATGTCTAAAATCAATTCCTAGCCTCCGCTGAGAAGCATGAAGATTTCAGGTTAAGGTATTTTAAGGTATTTTGAGGTATTTAAGGTATTAAAATAAAAATAACACATTTTTCAAAAATGTTGGGCCTTATTCTGATTCATCTTTTTACAACAAATTTTATAAATAATTTTTATTTTTAATTAACCAACCTGTTTTTTTTTTAATTCGTTGAAATTAGCCGAGCAAGCCATGAACAAAGCCTTTTAAGGAATTTAGAGGCCAAAGTCTGTAACTTTCTAACGAAGTAAGATATCGGTATGAAATTTGAAATATATATTCTTGACATTTAGTAAAAAATTTAGACAATAAAAAATAAGTGGGCGTGGCATCCGAATGGGCGTAAATGAACGGTCAAACGATAAAGTTCGGATTCTTTAATATTAAAAAATAAAAAACAAATTGGAAAAATAAAATTTTGTTTTTATTATTATTTTTGTTTATTTTAAAATTATTTTAAATATCTTTAGTGTAAAATTATGCAAACAAATTTTTTTTTTTAACAGTTATGGTATCTAATCCCGTTTGACAAAGCTCTCCGAGATTTTAAAGCTAGAGCCCATTACCGACCCCATCACCGAATTTAGCTAATGATGTAATGATAGTTAAATGATAGTTAAACTCAACACCTAACATATTTTTGTTTTATTTTTAGAAAGAAAATAACAAAATATATCAAAGAAAAAATAACTTATCAGCCATTTTTTAAAGTCTTTCTTAGACTCGATTTGATGATAAGTGGAACGACTTTTTTTCTAAGAAAGACTTAAAAAAATGACTGATAAGTTATGTTTTCTTTGATATATTTTGTTATTTTCTTTCTAAAAATAAAACAAAAATATTTTAAATGTTGAGTTTAACTATAAGCCAAATTCGGTGATGGGGTCGGTAATGGGCTCTAGCTTTAAAATCTCGGAGAGCTTTGTCAAACGGGATTAGATACCATAACTGTTAAAAAAAAAAATTTGTTTGCATAATTTTACACTAAAGATATTTAAAATAAACAAAAATAATAATAAAAACAAAATTTTATTTTTCCAATTTGTTTTTTATTTTTTAATATTAAAGAATACGAACTTTATCGTTTGACCGTTCATTTACGCCCATTCGGATGCCACGCCCACTTATTTTTTATTGTCTAAATTTTTTACTAAATGTCAAGAATATATATTTCAAATTTCATACCGATATCTTACTTCGTTAGAAAGTTACAGACTTTTGCCTCTAAATTCCTTAAAAGGCTTTGTTCATGGCTTGCTCGGCTAATTTCAACGAATTAAAAAAAAACAGGTTGGTTAATTAAAAATAAAAATTATTTATAAAATTTGTTGTAAAAAGATGAATCAGAATAAGGCCCAACATTTTTGAAAAATGTGTTATTTTTATTTTAATACCTTAAATACCTCAAAATACCTTAAAATACCTTAACCTGAAATCTTCATGCTTCTCAGCGGAGGCTAGGAATTGATTTTAGACATATAGTTTCTTCCTGAAAATATCTTAGAATTCATCGTAGATTACGATTCTGGTGGACGAATTTTGCGAAAAAAAATTGACCCGCCCTAATATATATACATATGGGCTAATCCGAAAATTTTTTAACCAAGAGCAAAAACTTAAAGTTGTAAAAAAAGTTCATGTTTTTTAATAATAGTTGTTTTTTCTTACAATAGAATACATTTTCAGGCTTCAAATTACAACATCAAAAAGGTTTTACGGTGGTTTGGTTGTTCATGGCCGAGCCTAATCAATTAATTCCTCATTTTGCCTCTATATTTCAATAATTGTCGTAAAAAAAAAGGTATTTTCAATGGTCAAAAAAGTGTGCAAAGCGGTCGTCTGAGTCTTTAGCGCTTAGCTCATCTTGAACTTTGTTTTGTTTTCTTTTATTTACGATAAAAACTATATCGAAAAGATATTCAATATATATTAATACTTTGAATAGAAGTGTATGAGTAAAAAGTGTAACGTCCGTAACGTTACGTCCGCAACAGACAAAAATTAAGATTTTTAATTAACGAGACTACTTATCTTAATTTTTGATGCTGAATTGATATGGTCATGTATTCCACTTTATTTTTTGCATTTGGATATTTTTTGTTTATGATGCAAAATTCGCCAATAAATGTGCAAATGCACGTTAGCCTCAAAACGACTTCCATTCTTTGTAACGGTCGCAACGGAACTGTAAGCAAGCCTAATTTTTTTTTTCAAAAACAGTAAGGCTTTTTTCTTAAAATAGGTTTAAGAGTACTCACAATGAAATGCATTTTCCAGCAAATTTAATTAAAATTCACCAATCTGAACGCGAGCTGTATCAGTTTAAACATGAAAATTTGCGTGCAAATGTAACGTCCGCAACTCAGGATTAGCCCATATGTATGTAATATCAGTGACAATATCAAAAAATCGCCAAAAGTCTTAAAGAGATACACTCTTTACAGTCATTTAAGTTAGAGGTCCTTCTATATTTTCAAAAATTTTGTATCGTAGTTATTCATATTAAGTTATTAAAGAAAGCTGTGGAATTTATCAAAATTTGCAAAAAAAAAATGTTGATTACTACGCCAAATATATTTGGATTTTTGAGGGATTGAAAAAAAGATAATACTTATTTTTAAATTTACTAACATCATAAACTACAAAATTCAGCACTTCGCGTTCCACTTTTTCTCTTTGCTTTCAAAAAGTCCACTTCGTTCCCCACAATATTAAAATATTCTTGAAAAATATATTTATTTCTTAAGAATCTTATTTGCTTACAATTATCGCACAATCGCGTTTTTTTTAATATAGCACTTTTAAGATTTATATTATTTTGTTTCCTTCGAACGAGTGCATAGTTGGCTGCCAAGTACCTCACAGCAGAGCACACTCGGCTGTAGCCTTCATACACTGTTGTCTGTTGTTATTGTGGCTGCGGATTTTGATATTGCTGCGGATTTTGATATTGACAACTATCTCTTCCCCTCTCTTTCTTTTTCTCCCCCTTTCTTACTTTCTCCCTTTATCTGTCACTTTCTTTGTGCTTACGCTGCACTGTGGGACGTTTGACAATTTTTTTTTCGTAAGCTATACAAGATATTTTGATACGGGTTTTTTTAAATAAATAATTATAATTTGTAAATTATTATTTTAACCATTTTTTTTTATTTTAACATTGCCCATTGGGCCAGAATCCCATTTTTTTTGGCATAAAGTTGAAATTTTTTGTCAAATATATCTTGAATTTGACTTAATATTTTGAAAGGGCATACATAAGATATATCGAATCAATGAAAAAAAAAAAAAAATTTGTTGGTGGCGGCGTTGTATTTTTGCCGCGCTAGCAAAGTCAGATGTTTTGTCAGCTGACTTCCAGGCGAAATTGGCGGGAAGCTTTTACTCAACTTTGCGCTTCTGCTGTGGAAAGACCATTTATCCAAATCTTTGTTGAAAATCACTGCGGACGGCAGTCCGCGCTGGTGACGAAAGCAGCACGTAGGGTGCGAAAGCGACTAGCATATATACACAGGAAGAATGGAAAATTTGCTATGACCGTGCGATCGGGTTATGGAAAATAAAGGTCAACATATGCCAAATATAATTAGTGTTAAGTTATTCGAAATATGTGTTCAATGTTGTAGTTGTGGATTGTCTAAGTAGTAGTAGTAGTAGTAATATTTTATTTCGATTTTTGTTTCTTTTTTTTTTTTTTTTTTTTTTTTGTTTACATTGATATTTCCAGTGATTTGTTCGACAATAAAAAGGTTTACACTTTAAGTATAAATATATACAATTAAAAATAGGCAAAAATAAAAATAAAATATCAAGGACTAAGGCTTGGCACATGCCGTTAGCCTGGTAAACAGTTAGTATGTTGGGCATTAAAGAAAAAAAGGAAAGTTTTTGTACTGTGCTAATCAAACTATATATATTCATTTATAATTTCGCGTCGATATTGGTGACACTCCAGCAGAAAGTCGGCCAAGGAACGCCAGGTAAATAGACCATTAAGCAGGTCGATACATGCATGTGAGTCCAACATTGCGCTGTTCCAATGCTGCTCTCTAATTTCACTCAGTATTGGACATCTTCCCATGAAGTGCAGTATGTCCTCCCGTTCCTGTGTGTTGCACAGAGAACAAATGCTCGGACCGGTCTTATATGGAAGAAAATTAAGACTTAACACCTCTGTTCTAGCCTTACAGATAATTGATATTGTCCGTGAATTAAGTTCGTCTTTGAAATAATTTTTAACCTTGAGGTCGTAATTTAGCTGTCTGTACGTAATTCTTGTACTGCTTCTACGTGCTTGGATCTCATAATCCAGCATAATTTTAGCATCCATATTTTGCAGTAACAATGTGTGACTATGGATCCATGTACTGGGATCTTCAAGGTCGAGGTTGACGTTTAATTGATTTGCCAGAGTCTCCCATTTAGTGAAGAATTGTGATTTGTGACGTAGAAGGTGCACCGCAACAATTTTAGGTAGGCGGTCATTTGACATTTGCATGACCTTACTGATGTACTGCAGATGCAGATTGAGTGTCGTGGTGTACATTGAGGACAGTCCAGTTTCCAGATGAATAGCATAATGAGGTGTATACGATGGTAAACGGAAAATTATGTTATGTCTAAGTATGTTATGTCTTATTTTAGAAGAAAACTAACAGAAGCGCTCATGTACCGTGGAGTTAAAACCTAATTTCTGCCACTTTCTGCCAAACAGTAATTATGCAAATGTTTACTTTTAGCTGTGATTTTGAAGGTATTGATTCGAAATACCTTATGTATGCCCTTTGAAGACATTAAGTCAAATTCAAGATATATTTGACAAAAATTTTCGACTTTATGCCAAAAAAAAGGGATTTTTTCTGCCGCAGCGCTGAATGCCCACGAACAGTATAATCTTCGTCGCTGCTACGATGTGTTTCTGTTAAGTCACTGTTAAGGCGAAGCAAAATGCCGAACACAGATTTATAATATGTTAGCTTTAAAAATGTATAAATTTGCATAGCTTTGAAAAATGGATTAATGGCACAAAAACTGGTCAAATGTCCCATAGTGCGCTGTTTGTACTCTGTTGACAGTTTTTTTTTAATTCAATGTTGAATTGTTTGTAAAGCGCATTACGTTTCGTAAGCTGTTATTACGCAATACAATCATAATGTCAACTGTTAACGCAATGCGAATGTTGTTGCCACCATTTTATAGAAAAATTTGAAAGCGTTTTAACATTGAATTTCTTTCGATAACATCAGAATCGATAACAATTTGTACATACTTTGTTGTCTGCCATCGCAATTGCTTGTGATCGGCTTTCATTAAAGCTTAGTACTCAAGCTAGATAAATTTTACGCGGCGTAAAGTGCTCAATATTTTGCTGTCGACCTAGTGTTGCCAATGCAACACGGAAAAATAACAAAAAGTTGAGTGGTAACTCTATGCGTTTACAGCGGTTTATTTTAAATATGAACATGCAAAACTAATTTGGATAAAAAGAGAAGAGAATAGGCAATGAAAGTGTAAATTAAAGTTAATAAAGGAGAAATATGATATGGCACACAGGCACAGCGCGTATTGGGTGCACCCATCGCTTTTGAACTGCTTACGTGGTTTCTCCCTCTATATTAATGAAAAAATACAAAATTATCTAATTTATGTCTATAAAAACAGTTTTAGCTTTCGTTCTTGCTTATAATCTACCAATATTGTCTTCGTTATTGAACAAATTCAAATACTCTTCATCGTTTTCACTTGTGTGCCAGACATTTAGCTCCTATATACCCAGCGAAACTCTAAACAGTTCGATGTTTCGCTGGGCCTGTCAGCAGTATCATACAGTGCTGCCCATTCTGTTACTTTACTTAACAGCTCTGTTATTTTCTTGAGTCTGAGGACACCCGAGCGTAGCTAAATGTCAAGTTCTTCTTCTTCCCCTTACGCCAGCATTTTTTTTATATAGAGTTTGGGCTTACGCCAGGCCTTTTTTTGAGTTTGAGTACTATGCTTAATACACTAATGTTGCAATTTCAATTTCTGCTTCATCTTCCTTCATCTTTAATTTCCTCTGTCTCTCTAGCTCAGCTATCGGCACGGCCCTATCTCGTGCGCATAGGAAATTTTCGTGGCGACTGCGCTGCCGCTCACGTACGCTCACGTACGACACACTTCTACGATTTGCTTCTGTTAACGTTCCTGCTATTCCGCTGTTAGGCGAACAAAAATGCACACTAAAGCAATGCAAACATATGAATGTGTTGGTGCCGACCACTGCTCTAGCTTATCAAAATGTACGAGGCCATAATAGTAAATTATCTAGCCTACTTCTCAATTTTCATTCCTTTGATTTCGATGTCATTTGTTTTACTGAGACCTGGCTCAAGTCTACCACATCAAACTCCTCTATTATTTCTTCCAAATATTCTATATATAGATGTGATCGAATAGTTCGTAAAGGTGACGGAGTACTGTTGGCCGTGGATTCTAATTCGTCCTCAGAACCGATTTCAACCACATTAAATTTTGATATTGAGTTTATTTGTGTGAACGTTTCTTTTAATAAATTTTCCATTTATTTAACGGGTTCTTACATTCCACCTCTTCTTGATATGCCTGTATACGCTAATCTCCTGACTGCTATTAAATTTATATCATCTTTACTTTCCGATACTGACATGCTTTTTGTCTTAGGTGATTTCAATCTGTCCAATGCTCGATGGCTTTTCTCAAATGACTCGCATTCACTTTTTCCTGATAATTCTCATGAATTTAATGACGGTCTTTCTGAGCTTTCTTTGGTGCAATTGAATCCTGTATGCAATTCTATTAACAGGACACTTGACCTGTTATTTGCATTGGACTCCACCAATAGCATTGTATCCAGGATTGATCCATTCTTAATGCCGGAAGACCCTTACCACCCAACTCTTAGCTCACGTATTAATTTACCTTTGTGGCCAGTTGAATTAGCATCTCAGCCCACTGTGCGCATAAGATAAGCTAATAAGCTAAACAATCAAATTTCATGTTTTTATACTTGGACTTGGTTCTCTAGGGACTTATCACATTTAAGAAATGTGAAATTCAAGCAATTCCAAAAAGAAACAATAAAAAAAACAATAAACGGATATTAAAATAGATTAGGCGTAAGTATTGACTTACGCGGCCATTGGTCGCTTTCACCAGAACTAATAATCATGTATAATTAAAAAAAAAAATTTTTATAGATTTATGCTGAACGCATTTATGGAATTTTAATGCAAAATCTAAGTTGACATTTAATTTTTTGTCAAAGCAGTTAATATTTATTTAAAAAATTCAAACCCATTTGGAGCAATTAGCTTAATGAAATGGGCAGGGACCGCAAATAAGAGTGATGAGAAACTGCATTAACTTTTATTTTTAATTTTTATTTACAAATTATAGAATACAAGTTATTTTTCAATTTTATTATAGAAATTGATAATAAAGGTTTTTTTTCCATTTCCAATTCAAAAGACATTTACAGTCAATTTTTATTTTGCAACTTTTATAATAAAAATTGAATAATAATTTTTACATTCAATTTTTATAATAAAAACTAGGGGGCTACGCCCCCTGCTCGCTTCGCTCGCCAACCCCCAGCTCGCTTCGCTCGCAACATTGTCTTTAGTTGTCCGTTTTAACAAATTTACATAATATTCGCCCCCTGTATTTAGTTGCCCGTTTTAACAAATTTATATAATATGTAACATTTTTTCTAAAAAAAAACGCAAATATTTAGCTTCCGCTGTCCGCTGCCTTAATTTTTTTCCTTGCAATTGAAATTTGGCTAAAAAGTTTGGAATAAGTGATTTGGCGGGAAAAAGCTAATTTTGGCGGGAAAAAGCTAAATTAAGCGAATTAGTCCAAATTTGGCAAGAAGAGTTAATCTGAGAGTTTTGTTAGGATATCTCCGATTGCATCCGATTGTTCCTATGGCAGCTATATGATATAGTCATCCGACTTTGACCAAATTTGGTCAGAATGTAAGAGACAGTACCAATCATACAATCTGTGAGTTTGGTTGAGATATCTTAAGAAACAAAAAAGTTTTTCATACTAAGCAATTCCGTGACCTTTGACCCCGATTTGACCCACTTACAGGTCGAATTTCGCAAAACGCCGTCTTATTACACGATGTAATTATCTCATCTATGTTGTGTGCAAATTTCAGCTCTCTCTCTTTTACCGTTTGGGCTGCACGTTGATTCTCAGTCAGTCAGTGAGTCAGTCAGTGAGTCAGTCAGGACAAAGAGTTTTATATATATAGATTGAAAGATAACTTTTATTTTCAATTACTAAAATAAAAATTAAAAATAAGAGTTAAGTTATAATTTTTAAATAAAAATTTAAATTTAATTATTATTATAAAATTTTATTATTTATATCGAAAAATAAAAGTTTCCTTTTAATTTTTTTGATAAAAATCAACAAATAGCTTATATTTAAAAAATTATAATCGTTGCGATCCCTGGAAATGGGAATCAATTAGAGATGGGCATGGGCCTCCTTTTTGAGGCACGACACGGCCCAAGCACGGCTGGTAAAAACTGAGGCCCAACACGGCCCAACACGGAATTTTTTTAAATAGGCACGGCACGGCACGGGCACGCACGGCCCATACCCATCTCTACTTCGTGACGTCACTTTTTTATCATAATGGCATCAATCGTGCTATCGATGTTGTAAGTGTTCGCAAATTGTGCGATACATCGATGAATTCTACAGCTCAAGCTGACAAACAAGCCATAAAACTACGCCAACTTATCAATACTACCATATTTAAATTCAAAATCTGTACCGTGCTTTCCGTGCCTACCGTGCTTTCCGTGCTTACCGTGCCTACCGACTTTGGCACGGTAAAACACGGCAATTTTTTATAAGGGGCCCAACACGGAATTTTTTTAAATAGGCACGGCACGGCACGGCCCATGCCCATCTCTAGAATCAATACAGCAAAAGCAAGGCGCATCTACTATCTTATAAAAAAAAACATCTTTATGAGGTAAAAGTCTCGTGACGAAAACATTTACACGCCCCAAAATTTCTGATATCCAATTTTGTGACGAGTATTGTTAAGTTGTACACTTTAGCGGTTTTTAGCGAATTCCCGCTAAACTAGCGGGAAAAAAGTCAAACAGTCGTAGAACAAACGCTTCTAGATTTTTGAGCGGGAACAAGTCCTCATTCAAACTTTTAAGCTAAATCAACGATTTGATCCAAACAAACAAACAGACAGACAGACTGACTTTTCATTTCATTTTCGGAAGGCCCCTAAACATTTCAAAATTTATTATTAATTATTAAAATTCCGTTTTGTTGCACTTTTCGGACGTCAGAGTCATTAAAATGGCTGGCACAAATTTTACTTAAACTCGAAAATTGAACGCCTGATAACGCCTCTAATAATTGCAGGTGTCAAGAATTGTTTTGTCTACGTGTTTATTTGTAAAGAAGACAAAAAAAACACCATCTACTTCGGCAACGTTGCAACGTTTGCAGGCATACTGTCAAATGTTTGTATAACAAACTTTGTACCTTCGAAAGAGAGCAGCTGTGGTGACAACGTCACCTATATAGTAAATTCACCTTGAGCAAAAGGTCAGACTTAAAATAATAGATGATATGTTGCATTAATAAATAATTAAACCAATATTGTATGCACATTGATTATTTGATATGAGAAAGCTTAAGCATTTTTCCCAGCCATTTTACTTTTAAAAAAAAAACACATACCAAAATAACATGATTAAAGTGGTTTTCTTATTAATGTTGTTGCTTTTAATTTCAAATCTTTTAAATGCAACTCATATGCGCCGACTGCCATCCAACTGTCAGTTTATCAAGCTTGCCACAAGGCAGGTGCTCATGGTCTGAATCAGACTCAGAAACAGGACCAATATCCAATGTTGTCAAAGCAGCATTTATTTCCGACAAATCTAACTTTTTATGATCAACTCAGCGAGCAGTCTTTGGATTCTGGCCTTTAAATAATGTATTTTGCTTTTGTTTTTAAGTGTTTTTTTGTTTGTTTTAATTTTGATTGTTTGTTACGCTTATGTCAAATAAATATATGGTAAGATTTTAATTGCCACACTTTATGTCTATAAATTTATTGGTATCTACAAAGTACGATTGTTATTTATATTTTTTCCAGTAATACTGAAGTTGAAGATAGATTGAAATACTGAAAATTTAAGATTATTTTGTAACATAAATATATATATTTTTTTTAATTTTAACGTTAACGTTTTAAATCAATTGTTGTGCTGCTGCTTTTAGCCTGTCAATAAATAAATAAATAAATTTGACAGTAAATTTTTTGCTTTTTTATATTTGGTTTCCGCTAAAAACAGCTTATTTTGCTTATAAAGTTTGGACAACACTGCTTGAATAAATAAGAGGAACAGGACGAGTCCTTTGTATTAAGTGCAAGTATATTTTCATCACCCGTTGTGTTGGATGCATTCATGAACAACCAAAGCTGACAAACTTTATGGCAATACACAATAATAATGCAATATTACGCATACGCAGCGTGTGCTCTGCACTGTCTTCTATTTCCTAAGTCCAGTAATGTTTGCTTAGTAACTTCTAATGAAAAGTGCCTTTTTTGGTCACTCATATCTATGCGCATTTTCAATACGTAATTGAAACGAAGCCTCGTGAATTTTTCCGTATTTTCTGAGTTTTTCCCATCACTCTCAGTTTAAGTGTGCATTTAACTTTTTCATGTTGTGACTCTGCAACTATTTTAAAACAGTTATTTGGTTGAATAGTTTTATGCAAAAATTATTGTCAGAAAAAAAAATTAATCAAGCTCCCTGTGCATCTGGAGTTGAAGTTCAACTTTTACATATAGTTTATGCTTTGAATCATTTGGAGAGTAGTGGCGGAAACACATGACGAATACGACAGGATCCGGTAACGGGAAGGGATTGCTCAAGAAATAAAGACTGCAAAGAACATTGGTAGTTTATGACCTGGAACACATGTCAAGTGTCCTTTTGCATGTCCACTTGTTCCCTCTGTTGCGCTGATGATGTCCGATGAGTTTATAAGAATTAACTGATTTTCCAGGAAACCTTTAAGGAATTTAACAGATGTACATATATTTAGCACTCTAAACAAAAATTAAAGAAAAATGAGGACAAAGGGACAAAAGAAATTATGTTAAGCAGAACAATTTAGCGTAGGAAGACATATTGTTAAATGAGGAATATGGGCATTAGGGCGGGTCAATTTGTTCGGGTCGAAAAAAACGTGGTAATCGTCCACCAGAATCGTAATCTACGATGAATTCTAAGAAATTTTCAGGAAGAAACTATATGTCTAAAATCAATTCCTAGCCTCCGCTGAGAAGCATGAAGATTTCAGGTTAAGGTATTTTAAGGTATTTTGAGGTATTTAAGGTATTAAAATAAAAATAACACATTTTTCAAAAATGTTGGGCCTTATTCTGATTCATCTTTTTACAACAAATTTTATAAATAATTTTTATTTTTAATTAACCAACCTGTTTTTTTTTAATTCGTTGAAATTAGCCGAGCAAGCCATGAACAAAGCCTTTTAAGGAAATTAGAGGCAAAAGTCTGTAACTTTCTAACGAAGTAAGATATCGGTATGAAATTTGAAATATATATTCTTGACACTTAGTAAAAAATTTAGACAATAAAAAATAAGTGGGCGTGGCATCCTAATGGGCGTAAATGAACGGTCAAACGATAAAGTTCGGATTCTTTAATATTAAAAAATAAAAAACAAATTGGAAAAATAAAATTTTGTTTTAATTATTATTTTTGTTTATTTTAAAATTATTTTAAATATCTTTAGTGTAAAATTATGTAAACAAATTATTTTTTTTAACAGTTATGGTATCTAATCCCGTTTGACAAAGCTCTCCGAGATTTTAAAGCTAGAGCCCATTACCGACCCCATCACCGAATTTAGCTAATGATGTAATGATAGTTAAATGATGGTTAAACTCAACACCTAACATATTTTTGTTTTATTTTTAGAAAGCAAATAACAAAATATATCAAATAAAAAATAACTTATCAGCCATTTTTTAAAGTCTTTCTTAGAAAAAAAGTCGTTCCACTTATCATCAAATCGAGTCTAAGAAAGACTTTAAAAAATGGCTGATAAGTTATAGACTTTTGCCTCTAATTTCCTTAAAAGGCTTTGTTCATGGCTTGCTCGGCTAATTTCAACGAATTAAAAAAAAACAGGTTGGTTAATTAAAAATAAAAATTATTTATAAAATTTGTTGTAAAAAGATGAATCAGAATAAGGCCCAACATTTTTGAAAAATGTGTTATTTTTATTTTAATACCTTAAATACCTCAAAATACCTTAAAATACCTTAACCTGAAATCTTCATGCTTCTCAGCGGAGGCTAGGAATTGATTTTAGACATATAGTTTCTTCCTGAAAATTTCTTAGAATTCATCGTAGATTACGATTCTGGTGGACGAATTTTGCGAAAAAAAATTGACCCGCCCTAATGGGCATATCCTACGGTTGGAAGAAATAATAATTATTGCATGTTGCCCTTTGAGCGACTGCATTTTAAATTGTTTGCAATTTCAAAAATTATATTTCTTTAAAGTGCAGTTGATTTCGAGCAACAATTTCTTATAAATATCTAAAGTATTCTCTTCAGTAAGTGCTAAAATATATTACAATTATGTACTTAAATTGCGGGCTCTGCCCCCTGCTCGATTCGCTCGCAACATTGAAAGGATGGTCTTTAGTTGTTCGGTTTAAGAAATTTATATAATATAACATTTTTTGTAAAAAACGGAACGGAACAGATTAAGTGATTTGGAGGAAAAAATCCAGATTTGGCGGGAAAAAGCTAACTTTGGCAAGAAGAGTTAATTTGTGAGTTTTGTTAGGATATCTCATACAGCAACCGAGTTTTTGATTCTAAAGGTTAATTTGCATCCGATTGTTCCTATGGCAGCTATATGATATAGTCATCCGTCTTTGACCAAATTTGGTCAGTATGTTAGAGACAGTATCAAACAAACAATCTGCGAGTTTGGTTAAGATATCTTAAGAAACAAAAAAGTTTTTCATACTAAAGGTGTTTTTCATCGGATTGTTCCTATGGCAGCTATAAGATATAGTCATTCCACTTTGACCAAATTTGGTCAGAATGTAAGAGACAGTACCAATTATATAATCTGTGAGTTTGGTTGAGATATCTTAAGAAACAAAAAAGTTTTTCATACTAAAGGTGTTTTTCATCGGATTGTTCCTATGGCAGCTATAAGATATAGTCATCCGACTTTGACCAAATTTGTTCAGGAAGTCAAAAACAGTCCCAAACATACAATCTGTGGGTTTGGTTGAGATATCTTAAGAAACAAAAAAGTTTTTCATACTAAGCAATTCCGTGACCTTTGACCCCGATTTGACCCACTTAAAGGTCGAATTTCGCAAAACGCCGTCTTATTGCACGATGAAATTATCTCATCTATGTTGTGTAAAAATTTCAGATCTCTATCTTTTACCGTTTGGGCTGCACGTTGATTCTCAGTCAGTCAGTCAGTCAGTCAGTGAGTCAGGACAAAGAGTTTTATATATGTACTAGGGGGCTACGCCCTCTGCTCGCTTCGCTCGCCAACCCCCAGCTCGCTTCGCTTGCAACATTGTCTTTAGTTGTCCGGTTTAACAAATTTATATAATAGCTTCCGCTGTCCGCTGCCTTAATTTTTTTCCTCGCAATTGAACTTTGGCTAAAAACTCGGATTTGGGGATTTGGCGGGAAAAAGCTAAATTTGGCGGGAAAAAGCTAAATTTGGCGTGAAAAAGCTAAATTAAGTTAATTAGTCCAAATTTGGCAAGAAGAGTTAATCTGAGAGTTTTGTTAGGATATCTCCGATTGCATCCGATTGTTCCTATGGCAGCTATATGATATAGTCATCCGTCTTTGACCAAATTTGGTCAGTATGTTAGAGACAGTATCAAACAAACAATCTGCGAGTTTGGTTAAGATATCTTAAGAAACAAAAAAGTTTTTCATACTAAAGGTGTTTTTCATCGGATTGTTCCTATGGCAGCTATAAGATATAGTCATTCCACTTTGACCAATTTTGGTCAGAATGTAAGAGACAGTACCAATTATATAATCTGTGAGTTTGGTTGAGATATCTTAAGAAACAAAAAAGTTTTTCATACTAAAGGTGTTTTTCATCGGATTGTTCCTATGGCAGCTATAAGATATAGTCATCCGACTTTGACCAAATTTGTTCAGGAAGTCAAAAACAGTCCCAAACATACAATCTGTGGGTTTGGTTGAGATATCTTAAGAAACAAAAAAGTTTTTCATACTAAGCAATTCCGTGACTTTTGACCCCGATTTGACCCACTTAGAGGTCGAATTTCGCAAAACGCCGTCTTATTGCTCGATGAAATTATCTCATCTATATTGTGTAAAAATTTCAGCTCTCTATCTCTTACCGTTTGAGCTGCACGTTGATTCTCAGTCAGTGAGTCAGTCAGTGAGTCAGTCAGTCAGGACAAAGAGTTTTATATATATAGATATAGATAAAAGTATATATATATTAGGGTGTCCCTTATTTTTTCAAAGTCATTATTTTTAAACGCATACGGGCTAGAACTGTTTATTAGGTCCTAAAACATGAAAAAACATCGAAAAATGTATAATCAGTTTTAAACCACTGTTTTTTCATGTTTTGAAGCAATTTTGAATGTGTTATCGAACTCCGATTAAGGTGAACACATATTTTCGAGTACTTTAGGACCAAATGAACAAAACAAAAAAATAAAAAATTTAAAAAAAAATTGTTATTTTTTTTTGCCCAATATAATTTTTAAATTTTCCAATCCAAGTCGGCACGGGTTATCATACTCCGATTGAGGTAAAACTTTTTTTCCAAGTGCTTTAGGACCTAATAAACAGATCTAGCCCGTATGCGTATAAAAATAATGACTTTGAAAAAATAAGGGACACTCTAATATATATAATATAAATAATATATAGATTTTCATTAATTCCACATTTGGCAGTGGTGATGTAATTTCAAACTGTTAATTGAGTTTAAAGTCGAAGTGTAAAAATCTGCACAAAAAGAATCGAGTTGTAGATCGGAAAATAATACCGATGAATCGAATTTTCCCAAAGTGGGCGGTGCTGGAAAAAATTTAATTTTCAAATAAATAACAATAATATTATGATGTACAATCAAATTAAAGGTAAAAGGGCAAAGGGAACGAATAGCGAAAGCTCACTCCGAAAAAAAAGAAAGCACAAATAATAAAAGCTATCGGAGTCGTTAACAGTTTTCGGAGAGGTTAACAGCAGGCGACGCTGTTAAAGCTGTGAAAGCTGTTAACAGTGGCAGACAAAGGCAATCAACAGCTGTCGTACAGGAAAGGTAGAAAGAAGCAACAGTCGAGACTATGTTTCGGCTGCTTTCGCTGTCGCTGTCGCCGCTTCTGCCGCCGTCACTGTTGTTGCTATTCCTGTGCCCGAGAACCATTTAAAATAACGTGTCCTGTTGGCAAACGACTTCAGTTCCTGTCAAGCCTTTGTCGGTTGCGTTTGCCAAGCTGAAGTGAGCTGAAGTTTAAGTCAAAAGTGACCAACAAAAAAGCAACAGACCGCCAAATAGATGTCAAAAAATTAATAAGGCAAAATTAAAATTCCAAAAAGCAAAACAAAACATTAAAATTTAAACTCAACTCCCAAATTGAGAAGAGAATTCCAACACCGAGCAACAGCATTCCAAATTCATAACTAAGAACACTAAAGTAATTAATCTGATAAAAAACACTTTCACTTTGTGTTATCAGATAACAATTCGAACTCAACAACAACTCAACAGTCAACAATAGTGAAAGTCGATTCAAAAGGTTTGATACCCAATTTTTTTTTTAAAGCGTGCGGCAAAAACTTCAGCATCTTTTTTTTTCGAGTGTTTTCAGTGTTATTGAAAAACCTTATAAATATACGAGTAGTATTTATAGCAGAAGCGCGATAAGAGTTTTACGAGTGTGCTTTCTCTTGGGAAAGCCAATCGAAAGCGACAACAACAACAACAACAACAACAGCAACAATAATAATAATAATAAAAAAAAGTAATAATAATAACAACAATCACAGAGGTGACTGACAGAGCGTATCAAGTGAGAGGTGCTTGTAGGTGTGTGTGTGTGTGAGTGTGTTTGATTGGGGCATTGGTAAAGAGGGTCGGTCTGTTGTTGTTTTGCAACATAGGGCGGGTCAGGTATCGAAGGACCAGCTATTATAAACCCATTTCAATACCCTGTTAATATTGGCATTCATGTATATCAAGAGAAGGTTATGACCAAGTCTTAAAAAGTAGCCCAGCTTTCGAGTGATTCCGTTAAATTTGTGAGTATTAGAGTGACCATATTATCACAAAGCAAAAGGGTTACCAAATTGAATCCCATGCTAAATAAATTAAAGTTTCCATATGATATTAAATGTTTAAGAATATGAAACGATTAAAATAAATAATAGTCTTTTATCTGTCGAGCTGTAATTGTAAAATAATATTGAAGTTACCATAAGATCGTTGAGAGTTAGAGATCCGCCATACAATACATAATTTTTTAATTAATAATATAATTTGACAGATTGAACTATCAGATTGGGTACAATCTACTTATTTAAATATACCTAAATATAAACTCTCTTGGAGACAAAACTTCTTTTAAACATTTTAATAAGGGTGACCATACTCTGCATTATTTTCTTTCAATAAGATTCACAAATACTAAGAGATATCCGCTTATCCATTTCATAGCTATTGACTTATGTAAAGAAAAGAAATTGCAATCGATTTAAAAATTCACAAACAGGGCCACCTGCAAGTCGAGCAGACTTTTGTAGGATTTGTTTTGCTTACCTCCGCGTTTTTGGTGCGATTTCATTTTATGCAAACGTTTGCAGATTTCATTCCTGCCGCTTTACTCACAATTCTTTGCCGCTTCCACCAGTGCTGCTTTTTCTTCATGCCCATATTCTTCATCAGCTTTCAGTTCTTTTCAGTTCGTAAAAATACATGTAGTATGTGTATGGATATACATATACATATTTATTTTTTATTTAGCTTCTTATACTCGTCTTTTTGGGTTAATTTTCGTGCCTTTTCATATTTGATGAGCATGTGTGGGGGTTCAACCTGTGTGAGTGTGTGTAGGTGTTAACGTGTCTGCCTTTGTGTGTGTGTGTGTGAAGGACAATCAAGGTTTGTGTCACGCTGAGCGCTGCGGATTTATGCTGGCAAACGGGGAGACATCGCCCAATTGTC
Organism: Drosophila limbata; assembly: GCA_963924055.1. NCBI lineage: Eukaryota > Metazoa > Arthropoda > Insecta > Diptera > Drosophilidae > Drosophila > Drosophila limbata. Next base: position 7,835,994 of record OZ001351.1, on the reverse strand, counting down.
CGACTACCAAACTGACCACGCCATTACCCTCACTTCCTCCTCCATTTCCATTTCCATATCCATTTCCACCTCCAACTCGACCTCCATCTTTGCCTCCAAAACCACACATTGCACCACCAGCTCCGCTCCGCTCAGCTCAGTTGTTGTTTCCTTATTTAGTGTATGTTCACATTCATGCCCTCTGTCGACGCATTGTGACTTTTGTTATGCATCGCCGTGTGAATCATTCATATGCAAATGCTGTGAAAATCCCTCGTTTATGATATGCGCAATCTAACCGCAAACCGACAACAAAAACACCCTTCACCCCCTTCAGTTGCCGCTGCAGCTGCAGCCGAAAGCCAACTGCAGACCCATTTCAAGTGTCTATTTTGGTGAATTTCTAGTCGCAATTACCCTTTATGATTTTTCATCTATTTATACACTTTCCGTGAGAATTTTCATTTTGTCGCATAGTAAGAAACGCATTAAACCAAATGTGGGAGACTTCCTAAAGATCCCATATATATTTTAGATCAGGACGATGTCAAAAAATTATATAGTTACAATGCGAAAATTCTGTCGGCCGTCAACTTTCTGTATAACAAAAAATAATTTTACCACATTGTACACCAAACAAAGAAATGAGTGCACCTTGAGAAAATATGGGTTCAGTAGTTCTTAAAACATTGACATTATCCATGATATGAAATGAAACACATGCTTATAAAAGTGTAAATACATATACCATGCAGTGAAGACTTTAATGTCCTCCAATGCAGGACAAACAACAAGATCTAATTTCATTTTCTTTATAAAGTCAGTTGTAAAGTTTAAGTAGTGCTGCATCCGAAAGATCTCTTTCGATAGCTAAAGCTTTAATATCAGGAAAACGCAGTGAAATTGCCTCTAGTAAAAACATGGCAATATAATGTTTTTGAATTCAAATATAGGAGTACTTAATGAATCTTGTATATCATAAGATATGTAAAATAAATGTATTGTTCTTGCATATGGGATCTATAATGTTTTTTTTTTTTTTTTTAATTTTTTCATTTCGATACACTCTAGCTGACTCTACTCATTATTTACTGTACAATCACTAGAACAATATTCACTCACATTCATAAGGAAACTGTTCAGAGAAAAGTGTACCGATTTTCAGAGTGAATGATTCATTTGCCCTTTTGAATGCATTCATGCAGACCTCTAGTAGCTACCATAGAAATGCTGGGTAGAGAATCAACATTTTGTATGAAAAACTTTCTTGTTTTAGAGATATCTGCGCTAATTCAAGAATTCCCGAACCTTAAAATCTGCCTGCGATATTACAGGCACATTTAACTTTTTTGGGGGAAAAATTTAATTAAAAAATTTTACAAAAAATACATTTTTTTTGGGGAGAAAACTTATGTAATGTTAGATTTTATTTACGCCTTTTTTAAAATATATTATGGTCTAAAAGCGTATCAAAACTTCGGCGTGCCAAAGATAACTTATTTTATACGTACTTTTCGACTTTTTATGTTATCTTTTTTAGCTGTCACTGGCAGTTTTTTTTTACTGACAGGAGCGTGACCAGAGTTTTCGCAGCTACTGTTACTTGAATGATTGCTTCGCATTTCGGCATTAAATGAAAAAAAACGTAGTCTACTTATCAGCGTCCATTTGTGACCCATTTTGTGTGCTTTCTCTCTCATTTTGTGTGATTTTAATGCGAACGCTTCATTTATGAGCGCCAAAGTGTAATCTAATCGCTGTCTGCAGTTGTCACACTTATTCATTCATTAGCCATTCACACTTTATTCACACTGCCATTTGATATTTTCGACTGAGCGATTAGCCAGTTTTATGCTTTGGCTGCCGAATCGTTTCAGTTCGTCATGCACTTTGCTTTTTCCCTTTTTGCCATTCGTTGGTTCTGTCAGCTGTTCAGTTATTCACTTTGTCAGTTATTCATTCTGTAAGCCACAGCTCATTAAATTTGTATTATTTTTTAATCACTCGCACTCGTCGTTGGCCTTTGCTGAACTCATGCATATGCTCAATTCACAGCCATTTATCGACCACTTGTTGGCATCCTTTAGTGTTTTTAGCTTTTCTTGTAAAGCAGTATTGACTGATAGATACTCTGTAATATGATATATTATTACAGTGCTTGTAAACTGTACTGTTTTAATCACTGCGGACGGCAGTCCGCGATAGTGACGAAAGCAGCACGAAGGGTGCGAAGAATGAAAAATTTTCTATGACCGTCCGATCGGGTCGGGTTATATACCAATCAAAGGGTATCAATTTAACTAAGACTTTTGGAAACTCACCTGGTTCGTGAGAAAAACAGGTGTAAGTGGAGGGGACAAAATTTAAACGATTGGTGCAAATGGGGACCTTGGAGCCTTTTGACATTTGTTTATTATTTTTTACTATTTAAATCAAAAATACGTGTCGAATGACAACTTGATCTTCAAAATCCGACCTTTTTTTTAGAAGATAATTAATTTTGAAATTTTTAGTCGCCTTCCGAAAATGAGATGAAAAGTTTGTCTGTCAGTTTTTCTGTTTGTTTGTCATCCAATACTAAGATCTCATTTATTACATTTCTTCTGAAACAATCCGAATTCAGAAAATTACCTTCTTTGTATGTTGCGCGATTTTTTCTGAAACTATCAGGATTCGAAGAATAGAAATCAGTATAAAAGAAGATCATGCAATAAATGATGAAGCTATAAATATAGTCAGTCATCAAATACTTACATCTCTTTTTATACCCTAGGGGTGTATTAAGTTTGTTCAAAAGTATGTAACAGGGAGAAGGAAGCATCTCCGACCGCATAAAGTATATATATTCTTGATCAGCATCAACAGCCGAGTCGATATAGCCATGTCCGTCTGTCCGTCGGTCCGTAGAAGCGAAAGGATCTCAGAGATGGTAAGAGCTAGGACCAAATTTGGAATGAAGACTCCCTATTATGCTAAAATTTTGCCACGCCTACTGTGGGGCGTAATTCATAAAAAACTGACATCACCTTTAATTCTAAGTCTTCAGCTAAAATTCAACGTGTGTAAGAATATGCTTAAAATCTAATCACCAACTTTCATCACGATTGGTCCATAAATAGTGGAGATATTAACAATTTTGTCCAAGGTATTTAAATGGCAATTCTATTAATAGAATAGAATTATGGGTCAATTAATCATTTTACATTTACTCTGCCAGAATGTACATCGAGAATGTATATCGAATTTGTCATCTTCAACCCAAGCGGCGGAGTGGTGGAAGTGATAAGTGCTCGGCAAGCGAAACGGGAGATTGCGGTTCGATTCTCGGTCCGGTCTAGAGATGGGCACGGGCCGGGTCGGGCTTCGTGTCCCGCGGGCCTCTTCAAAAAATCACCGGGCTTCGTGCATAAAAATCGAAAACGGGCTTTTTTTCGTGCGGGCTCGGGCCTAAGCAAAAAGCCCGAAGCCCGGTAGGCCCGAAAAGTCAATTTTTCATATCATAATAAACGTACCAGGCTCACAAGCTCTAATTTAGATAAGTTAATCTTTTTACATAAAAATATGTAACTTTTGAATGAAAACAAACTTAATAATGAAGATAACAAAAAATATTTTTTACATAAAATTGTCTAAATATTAATTTTGTTGAATTATTAAAATTAATTGTTAGATTTTAGTAAATAAAATAAACACTATTTTTGACATTAAAAAATTATGAATAAAAAAAATTTTATATAGTTGTATCGGGCCGGGCCGGGCCCCTTGAAATTTGACCGGGCTCGGGCCGGGCCGGGCCTCTTGAAAATTTGACCGGGCCGGTCCTGGACCGGGCCAGAAAGATTTATTTCGGGCCCGGGCCGGGCCGGGCCTTGAGAAGGAGGCCCGTGCCCATCTCTAGTCCGGTCGACGCAATGATTTTTAATTATTTAAATTCTTTTAATTTGAATTGTCAGTGGTGTCATTGGTAGAGATACGAGCCCGTGCGCAAGGGGTCGTGGGTTCGATTTCTGGTACACGAATTTTTTTTTTTTCATTTTTTTTACTTCTAATAAATTTTTAATATTTAAGTATACCGTGCAAATTGGTTCAAATCACTTATATTAAATGTATGTAGCTGACACAAAAACGATAGGTCGATATTTAAAGATAAGTATGAGAATTGCATGGGCATCAAATCTTCGGCGTGCCGGGAACTAGGCCCAGGGTATATAACTGTTGACTGCTCTCGACTGATCCGCTTGTTAGTACTGTAACTGGTATCAATTTCTGCTCAAGAGTTTTTTCTGATTTATATTCGAACATTAAATGGCATTTTCTGCACTTGTATTCAAAGATCCTTTTTATGTGCTTTCGATTCATTTGATGGTGATGCAGGGCATAAAAGCAACATTGTTGCTGTTAATGTCGCATTAATTGCATGCTTAATTTGCTGTCATTTGTTGTTTCATCTCCCACTTAAACTCCATTCATTCTCGTACATACCTTGGCATCTGTTGCCTGTCAGCCAAGCAGCTTGAGACTGGAATTCTGTGTATAGACCACAACATTTCGGTTTTCTTGAACAATTCGTTGGCTGAGTTCCTGTTTTAATCAGCTTAAAGCGGCTTAACAGTTGCAGTGTTACGTTAAGTACACTCTAATTTTATAACTCTTAGGATAATTGCGGCAATAATGGCTCGGTATTGTAATGAAATTAGCAAACAGTGTTTTGTAGAAGAATAAAGTAGTTTTTAACACTATAATCGCATTAAAAGCTTTAGCATTTTTAATGCGAACTAAATTGTGCGTTTTCGTATGCGGTTTTTGCGAGATAAATCGTAGATTTCTAATAACTTCATTACTAATTTAATCTTGTTATTTCAATGAAAGCGAAAGTCAGTGTTGTATAGTAATAAAAAGTAGCACATGAGCTTTCTATGCGTACATATGTAAAACTACAGATAATAAAAAGGGTTCAAAATTAAAATCTTTCTTTTAAAACTTAGAAACATAATTTCCTAAAAATAGAGAAAACATTTTCATTGTAAGTCTACTTACATTTACATTTTATATATTTTGTACTTGTTGCTTAATAAAATATATAAAATTTTGGGGACAAAAATTCCTGTAAATAGAAAGTGGCCTTTTGTTTAAAAAGTAATCAATTGCAAATGAAGTTTTTGACCCGATTTAATATTATTTTTAGTTTTGTTTTAAATGCCAACATAAAGAATGTCGATGGAAGGAGAGCAAAAAATTAAATAAATAACAAGATCTTGCCAATTAGTTTTCATTATGCTGTGATTTAAATTTTCCCACTTTCTTATTTGTGCGTTTCGGGCTTTAAAAACGTTGCAAAGAAGTCCTGGTAAACGGCGCAGCGAAGGGGGGCATTGAAAAGGCTTCATTAAATAGCAATTACGACACATTGCTCAGACCCACTCAAACACACACAAGCACTCACGCACACATTGGCAATTCAGGCGGCTAATGTAATGTTTGGTTTATGCAGCGTGCGGCAAAAAAGCGCAAATAACTCGACGCAAGTTGAATAAATTTCAACAATAAATAAATAAATTTTGAAATTAATAATAGAAAAATACGAATACACCAAGACAAAACCAGAAGAATGTCCGAGCGTCAGGATACCACAAGCGGCAGCCAGAGCCAGAGCCAATCGACACCAACGGAGTCGCCAGCACCGCCGGTGACCGAGGAGCAGGAGGCGCCCAGCAGCAGCAACAGCAGCAGCACCGCCGCCATTGGAGCCGCCACCACCGGCGGCCACAAGGGCTCCGATGCGGTCAATGATCAGGAGCGCGACAGGGACAGGGAATCGACTCATGGCGACAGGTGAGTCCAATCAGTTTCCCTATAACACACAAACATACATGCATACATACGTATCTGTATCTATATGTGTATAAATTATTTTGAATGCGTGTGTCCTGCGGCCCCTGTTAATATCCATTAGCTAATTGGGCCATCTGCTCGAAAGGCCCCCAAAATACTGAATACTGAATATGCGACTCTTGCTGACAATGTACATACACTACATACACGAGGGTACTATATTCGCATGTACTTACATATACATATGTTTTTGTACAATATTAACATTATAATATTATGCCGTTCCCGAAAACTCAACCCAATCTTTCGCCTTTGCTAAGCAATAAGCGCTGACTTTGTTGTCATAAGCGTTGCCACAAATTAATTATATGCCTTTTATTCATCTGAATATGTTAATGTATGTTTATTGTATAACCTATAAATGTTTAAAGACGTTTATTAGGTTTTTGTAAATATACTGTAATTTGTACTTGTATATCGGAAAACACCAAACAAAAATATTATTAAAAGTATTTTGAGTATAACAGCTGCTGAGTATAACACTTATAGTGCATATTTATAAAATAATTTATAAAGTAGCAGCTGCTGAGTATAACACTAACCATTCAGTGTATAACAGTTATAGTGTATAACACTTAAAATGCATAACATGGTGTTTAATTTGTAAAATTACATTCATGATGTTACATACCAGTATAACAATGTTCTTAACACTACTTTACAGTCAAAAAAAGAGCTACACTGAAAAAAAAGACCACTTTCTAAAATCAAGAACATTCATCTCTAATATTTTGTGTTTGAAATAAGAATATTTTAAGACCAAATTACTAAACCTAAGAATATTAATCTGGAAAATTGTAAGTTCTCAATATAAGAATACAATTCTCAAATGTAAATATTTGTTCTTAAAATAAGACAATTTTAAGACCAAATTACTAAAACTAAGAATATTATTCTAAAAAATCTTAGCTTCTTAATATAAGAATAAAAATCTTAGATCTTAGATCTTTTTCTCTTAACAACAACACATTTTTTAAGACTTAGAATTCACAACTTTTTCTGGCGTCTCAAAGATGACATTAGGCTTGGATCGCTGTTCAAGTCAGCACAACGGTACTGATGATAGAGATTGGCGTCTCTTGAAACAGCTGTATACTGAGCCATGCTCCTTGCGTTCTGCAAGTGTTTGTGTGTTGTTGTTTGTTGATTAGTGTCATATCGACATTTCTAGACCTCAAGTTAACTAAAACTTACTTTATTCTTCTTAAAATGTTAAGACGCTCAATCTTTATTTGAGATTTTTTGTCTTAAGTATTCAAAATTGTTATGATCTTAAAAATAAGAACTTGGTCTTAATTAAAATGTTCTTAGAATCAAGATGTGTTTTCTTACTTCAAGATTTTCATGTTCTCGACGCATTTTTTAGACTAAAGTTCTAAGTTCTGAGACCAAAATCTTGATTTTAGATCCCTTTTTTTTATCAGTGTACTACTTGTAAAATACAATTTAAATAGAGTACTAGGGGGAGACATCTTAAGAAACAAAAAAGTTTTCCATATTAAATGTTATTTTGCATTCGATTGTTCCTATGGCAGCTATATGATATAGTAAATTGGACCAACTTTGGTCAGGATGTAGGGGACAGTCCCAAATATACAATCTGCAAATTTGGTTGGGATATCTAAGGGTACCAAAAAGTTTTCCATACTGCAGAAGACAAATGATTCCGACTGGATACGCTTTATTCGACCACTCGATCAAGACTGCCTCGTGGCTGTTTCTTACAAGCTAGTGAATGTACATCTTAATACAAGGATGGAAGAGAATGACGGAATATTTAAAATCTAGAGAGCAGCCGTGAGAGCAACCGAGTATATGCTATATATGTATTGACTCTTGTCCTACTATAATAAGTATTAAGCAATTCCATTAACTTTGACCCCGAATTTGACAAACTTACAGTACGAACTTCGCAAAAGCCGTCTTATTGCACGATAAAATTGTCTTAACTATGTTGTGTGAATTTGTGAATTGCGTGAATTTCAGCTTTCTATCTTTTACCGTTTGGGCTACACGTTGATCTGTCAGGACAAAGAACGTTATAAGTATATATAGGTAACACTTATAAAGTATAAATACACCCGTCAGTATATATAATACATTCTTGATCAGCATCAATAGCCGAGCCATGTCCGTCTGTCCGACCGTGTGACAACCTAGATCTCAGAGACTATAAGAGCTTGAGCAACCAAGTTTGGCACACAGAATTCTATAAGCCAAACGCAGATCAAGTTTGCTTAAAATTTTAGCCAGGCCTCTTTCCGCCACCGCAAATCGCGAAAACCACCACACGCACTGTTTTTAAGATATTAGGATTTTACACGCTAATTAACGTTAACTACTATTATAACCTATCATCCTACTAAATCGTAACAGGATCAGAAAAATAGAAGGGTGGTACTGGATTTTTTGTTTTTTTTTTTTTTTTTTTTAACAATAAGAACAAAAATTTCCATATTTTTGACAAGTGTGCAATCCGCACATTCAAAAATTGTAACATAACCAACACACTTTTAGTATGGTAAAGTAAGACCAAACCTCTACTTAACGCAAAGGACTTTCATAAAAAAAAAAGCTCGGATATTATGGGGGTGCCTGGGGGAGTTGGCTGATCTAAATTCTTAAGCAATATAACTGCCTAAAAGTATGCAATAAAAATATCGTGTATAGATTATGGTGTCCCTTATTTTTTCAAGGTCATTATTTTTAAACTCATACGGGCTAGATCTGTTCATTGGGTTCTAAAGCACTTAGAAAAAAAGTTTTACCTCAATCGGAGTATGATAATTTTTTGTATTTTTGTTTTGTTCGTTTGGTCCTAAAGTACCCGAAAATAAATTGTCACCCTAATCCGAGTACGATACCACATTCAAAATTGCTTCAAAACATGAAAAAACGTTGAAAAATGTAAAATCAGTGCTAAAACACTGTTCATTCATGTTTCGAAGCAAGTTTACATTATTATTCTTAATTGTTATAGATGCCGCTATCGTATAACCCTTGGATAAGTTAAAAAATTTTGTTTTTAAATGGTGGCAGTTTTAAAAAATATTTTTTTTTAAATGGTGGCAGTTTGAAAAATACATTTTTTTGTTCACATTTTTTTTAAAAAATCCGAATTTTTTTAAAATACTAAATGAGAAGTTATAGGTTTGGGAAACTCAAGCCTCATGCGATGAAGAGATGTATAAGAATCATCCTCTCCAAATTTGATTTAAATCGGTTCATTAGAACTCGAGATATCCTTACCGCCAGCTCGAAAAAATTAGTTTCGAGAAAAACGCGTTCAAAGTTTTGAGAAGGAAGACGGGACCCAATGCCACATGACTAAAACGGCTTTAACTCATGAAATATTAGGAAATCCTTTTAATAGCATATTCTTGAATGTCTAAACTTTAGAAATATGAAAAAAAAATTAAATTTCTTCAAAATTCTACACTAGAATACTCCCTCAAATAAGTAAAGGGTATTCTATGGCCGGTAGCTCGACTATAGTATAATTATTTGAATTAGTATGTAAAACCCGCAAAGAATACATGAAGCATATCATTTTTAATGCACGAAAAACTCTCGCATCTGGCGATTGTTGACATCTCTTTTCAACCGAAAAGCTTAAGGAGCTTCTCCTTTCACGGAATTTGAGGTACATAAAGTAATCTGTTATACTTTCGGACTGCACAGTAACAGTGCAGTTCCTAGAGCTCGTTTTATGAAATTCTAAAGAATTTGCAGCTGAAAATATTCCTGAGAACTGAACAGTTGTCCGTCGACTTTGTCAACTGAGAAGTTGTCTCCGAGAGGGGCTCAAAGATATGTAAATATGTATGTGAGAAAATATTATAGATAAGCTAAACACATACACGTTCAAATCACACACACACACACACAGGATTTCTGAAGTTGTTATACAGAGCGAAAATTTCAAAAATTGCATACTCAAAACACCACATTTCGAACTTGATTTCAAACTAAGATTAAAATTACTTAAATCAAGTATATCTATCTTAAGTGCAACATTGAAGTAGCTTAGTGTTCTCAAACTTAAAATTACTAAAGAACGTACGGGATCTAATTATAAATTAAATTTATGCTTAGTCTTTAAAATTGCAGCATCATCTTAAAATTAGAACATGATAATTGATCTCAGAGTACTATGGGCTTGAAAAAATCATTCAACTTGATTTGTATGTGTGACTTGGTTTTAAAATAAGTATACTAGTAATTTAATAATAATATAATCATTAGCTTGGGCGTTGAAAGTAAGTGAAGACTGACTATAGAACTTATCCTTTTAACCGAGCCTGAGCTCCGAACTATTATAAAGAACTTTCATGCTCATTTTCGGCATATTTAGAGTTTTTCCCGATTCAAGATGTTTTTTTTGTACTTTTTTTAAGACTAACGATACTTGATTAAAGAATTTGTATGCTCATTTTCAGTAATTCGTACTCATATCGCTTGAGTAAAATTTTAGCACAGCTTTTTCTCTCGGTGTACTCGCCTCGTTTGAAGACAATTTTAGCATATATATAAGTATATATTGCAGGGACTGCAAATAATAGTTATGAGTTTCAAAAAAATTGAAGCAGTTAAAAGCGTCCCAGAAGAGTGGGAAAAACAGAGATATGTTATTTTTGAACGCCAAATTCGAAAGCAGGATAAACTTTTATTTCAATTTTTATATAAAAAATTATTTTTAATTATTAAAAATATATTATTATATTATATTGACAATGTTAGAAATACCGTTTTGCAATTTCAAAACGACGACGCTTTTCACTTTGTAGTTAATTATGTGCCAATTAGTTGACACTCACGCTTCGTTCTGAACGTCACTTAATCATCTCATTTGCTTTTGGCTTTGTGGTGTTACATGCACAAAACACACCACTGCTAATGTATGTGTGTGTGTGTGTGTGTGTGTGTGTATGTGTATGTGTTGTGGCAATGTCGCCAAGGGCAACATGTTGTTTCACTTTGATTTTACTTTGACCTTAACTCGTTAACTGCATCAGGTTTTTACTTGCAACATTTTCAATACGAGTACATTGTAGACAGAAAGTAACTGTAAAAGCTAAATCCCAGTATGCTTAGTCAGACTTTGTAGAAAGATGTGGCTCTTGGAGCTTCTGCAAGCGAGAGCTTAAAGCTGACAGAAGAAAGACTAAATACGCTTTCTCAGCTTACAATATTCGGGGAAAATTGGACATGCATTAAAATTTAATGTTCATGTTGTTAAAGATGTGGTCAAGTTCTTGAATTTGTGAATTGCTGCTGCGTCTATTGAACTCCTTCTTCTCGATGATCGCGTCCTCCATTGTTGCTCATATTGTGGGAGGTTCGGACCTACTTCTATGTTTCCCGTTTGGATTGCAATCGTTCTCTATGGGAACTTAACTTTGCATTTACTCTTTAATTCATCAAAGTGCATACTTTGATCGGTTGATTTTTGATCACATTTATTTCAATAGGCTAATTGGGAATCTGGCTTGTGCATTAAGTTCTATATTTAGAAAAATCCACTTATTTCCTTTATTTGTACGAAGTACATTTTTTAATTTTTTTTCTTTAATTTTCATTATTGTACATCCAAGCGATTTAAAGTTTTCTTTTTAAATTAATGCCCTGGTAATGTAATTAAACTTTACATATATGTATTTTGATTCTTACTTAAATTAAAAATTATTAAATTTCCATTATAATTGAAATATTAGTTTTGAAGATTTTTTATTTTTTTATATTGTAAAATTTTGTGATTTTGTTTTTTTTTTTATTTTAATTTTTATTTTATGTATTGCTCAGCTCATTTAGTGTGTACAACGACTATTTATAGTAATTCAATTTATCCACGAAAGTTGTCTATAAACTCTGCGTTATTTTACATAACATCATGCAATTTTGTTCTTTTGCAAGAATTCAAAATAAATTTAATTTGCCAAATCTAAGAAAGACTTGTGTCTCCGATTTGATTGAAAAAATTCACCAACTCCAGAAGCTGTCGATGTCCTGACACCTTATCCCTTATCCATATGCAAAACAGCTAATAACTAATAATTTCTAATAACAATTTGGCATTTACACGACAGAGAGCGTTGCCAAAGATGCGAATGAGATGGAAACAAGGAGAGGGACAGACTTTTGGTTTTAAAAATCTGCTCACGTGCGGTCTTTGTCGAGCTCATTGGTTATGCCACATGCATTGACTGGGCGGCTGGGTGACTGGGGAAGAGGGAGGAGGGGGCTGGGGGCGATCAGTTAATGATGTTGTTCGTAACAGGGCGGCAATAAATCTTGGGATTTTATCAAGTATATCCTTTTGACCGAAAGTGCAGAGGCACGCACACGGAAACGTTGAGAGATTCAGATGAGCAACAGACAAAGTAAGGGGAAGCACAAAAAAGATTAAGGATAAAGGATAATGGATGAAGTACATAATAAAAATAGATAGAATACACAGACAGAGAGGGCAACATTTTAATTATGTTGTCAAAATCGGTGTGAAAAGACAGGATATGCTTGAGAATATGCTGATTCTGTTTGGACTTCCTTCTGAGAACTGAGGCTGCTTTACATATCCTTTCACTTCAGTTTGTTTGCATTGCTTTTCGCCTATGAGAAATTGATGTGCCAAAAGTCAACAATGGTCTGACACATGACCAGACCCACACCCAGCTCAAACCCAAGTCCAAGTCCAAGCCCACAACCCATAACCCACAACGCACACTCCACATTTCACAGCCCACATCCCAACTTGTCATTGTTTAGTAATTTGTTAGCTGAAACCAACGAGACTGCTAATGGGCCAGAGTGCAGCGACAGCTTCCACATGCATCATGCCACAAGACTGTGATTGGGTTTGAGTTTGAATCTCTCCTGCGGGGGTTTTTCCACTCAAGTTCAAGTGCAAATTTTGCTTTGCAACGGATAATTTAATCGATCAACGTGAAGTATACGCAATTTGCGGTTTGGTCTGCATTTGAGAGAATTTACATACGGGTAGGCGTTAATTAAGCCGATAATTAGCCAACTAAATAGGTGCACAGCTCAAACTCCTCATCTTAAGTCGAACTCCACCACAAATCTCAAACTCGCCAATTGTGCTCGCATTTCAAAATCCATTTAAACACTTGTCAATAACAGCAATAAATGGAATGTTGATTGACTTTGAAGATGTCTTTGGCGTTTTATCTTGCCACGTGCCTCATTCAGCTTTGTGGGCAGCACTAATTGAGTCGCCGCCCCCAAACTCTCTTCATAATAAATGTGGAAATGCTTTTATTAAAGACTTTATTTTTCACCTTAATGTTTTTCATTTCCAAAATATTTCCAGTCAGTTAACAGGCATTCGCATCAAGAAATTGAATTAAAATTCAATATATAATTTAATTGAATAGAAATTCAAATGATAATTATATTGATAAGATAATTGTAATCAGGGATTAAAACCGAAACGAATATCAGTTTCAGTTACGGTTTCGGTTACGTTCGAATTTAGGTTTTCGGTTATCGGTTACGCAAAATCTTTGAAAAAAAGGTTTCGTAACGGTGAACCGGTTTTTGTATGTTTCGGTTTTGAAATACCGGTATGGTTTCGGTTCACTAAAAAATTTTTTTTACAAAAATAAAATTATATTAATAATATTATAGTAATAATTAAAAAGGCATTACATTCTTAATGTTTCATTCACACACTAACTTCACATCTTCTTCAGTTTGATGTTAGTTACATTTCAACAATTTTAATATTTCATTTGACAAAATTTCTTTATTTGTGATTATTTAGTGTTGTGAAAATTCGATCGTGAATATCACATATAAAAATTCAAAAATCAAAGAAAACTAAAATCAAAAATCAAAAAGGAAAAATAAATTTTTTTTGGATGTATGAAAAACCCAAATTAACCCTTACAAATGAAACGGTTACTAAACGGTTATTTTGGTTTACAGAGTTTCGGTCAAATTAAATTTTTTTTCGCTTACGGTTTCAGTTACGGTTTTAAATTGCAATCGGCTTTTACCGGTTAAAGGTTACGGTTTCGGTTAGGGTTTTAATCCATGCTGAAGAGTCAAGAAAACAAAACAAGTTTTCTATATATCTATCTCTGTCGTCTCTCTTACGTCAGACTCAATCAGAACTGAGGCTGCGTGCTTATCTCTATAAGATGATCTTTTAGTAACGGAACAGTTAACGTTAATCCACTGTTAAACGCTACAGTTGGTCTTAACTTAACAGTTTGCTGTATTGTAAATGGTCTAGTGCTGCAAAAAGTTAACATTGATCAGAATTTCCCTCTTTAACAGACTGTTTTGTTATTATTTAAAGCGAGAAAATCAACTTTGGTCTTGACAACGTGACAAAATATTTTAAACAGTTTTTTCTTTTGTTGCACTCACTTATTTTGTGTGGCATGAAGCCCACAAATTTGCACACCCATTTTCCCACACACACAGACACACTCACTCAAGCCTTGACTTTTTTTAAACGCCTATTTACTTATGCAAATCTCATGTTTTCTTAAAGTTTGCTCCATTTTTCCGCCTGCAAGTCGATGTAAAAGTCTGAGAGTGTGTGTGTGTGTGTGTGTATAAAGTTGTTGACGTGGCCTGTTTTGGTGGCCTGAGAACTTTTTTAAGTTAATTTAGGACTGGCAAAGGAACGCCATTTCCGTCTCCCATTAATTTAATTCATAAATATTCCTGATGAATCTCCGGAACCTCAATTTGGAAATGAAGACATCGACGTAGTCTTTTTGTTTGTTTGTCTTATATTTTTATGTGCTTCTATCTGAATGCGCCGATCTCATTGCCTATAAAACGTAAGGCCATTAAAATTCTGTCATGTTGTTTGGATTTGTTTCAAATTATACTTATATCGTCTGAAAACGAATGCCAATCGCAGCAAAGTTGAGTCTCAGTTGGGACATGTTTCATCATATTAAATGTGTATCCTGAATATTGTATAATGTGTATCAAATATCAAGGATTTTAAAGTGTATTCAAGAGTTTTAGGGATTCTCTATAAACTAGGATTCTTTAACAGATATATAACGAGAGAATACAACATTTTGTTACGATACACTATGGGTAATTTTACGAGTTTGTGAGGCCAAAATGAATATCTAGTAAGCTACTAAAGATATTTTGATGCGGTTTTTTTTCTAGTGTTATGTATCCTCTTAGAAGTATTCTGAAAAAGTGGGCGTGCCACCACCCCCACCCCCAATTTTTTTTATTTATTTTATTATTATCGGTAACAAGTAAGTTTATGATTTCTTTTGCAAATAACAAGTTTTGACTTTTTATATTATTAGCAATGTAAAGAATATGTACTTGTTAGACATACAAAGTTGTTAGCCCTCTTAAATGGCAGTGAGCATCAAATTAAAAAAAAATTTGGGGCGGGGTGTTGCCACGCCCACTTTTTCAAAATACTTCTAGTAGTATGTATAACACTTAAAAAAACCGCATCAAAATATCTTGAGTACTTTAGGAGTTATTAATTAATGCCAACAAAAACAGGTCAAATTCCCCATACGGCAAACGAACAAATCGGCCTTTGAAATTGTGAGGTTACTTGCTAAAAAATTCAATTTCACCAAAACTGGTTAAAAGTGTATTTTTAGACAGCAAGAATTTAAAAGAGAATTAAATACTCTACAGCACACAATATATTTCAGCGATGGACTCGGATGGAATCACTTTAAATATCTTTTTCAAAATGATACTGAATAAAAAATTTTCGTTTGATAGACTACTTAGACTTTTACATTATTAAGGGGATACCACGATCAATTTCTACATTTGACACTTACAAACACATAGTACAAGCCACACTGATTGGAACTCATTTCAAAAATTGTCCAAATTTTGATTAGTTTTTCACTTGTTGGCACATTCAAATTGCGAACAAAACCGTACAATTTGTAAAGCGCGTGCTTTGCAAATACAACCCTGTGTTTAACAGCTGATTTCTTCAAAGTGGCGCCATCTATTGAGATTTCTGGTATGCAACATTGAAGAACCATCTTTTGTTAACGATTTGCACTGAAAAATATTTCAAATTGGCGACTTTCAGAAAATGAGTTTTGTCCTCACAAACTCGTGAAATTAACCAAAGTGCGATAGTTGTACGATTGTTTACTGATTCAGTGATGATATGCTGATATTTGATCGATAGTTATTGGACATTAGTTGAACGATACATGTGTTATAGTCCCATTTTAAGAAAACTGACTGAAGTTTGTGAGAAAATTTAAATATTTTCTGATAGTCGTCTAACGGTCATTATATTTCCTTGAAAGTTAAGCTATACTCGACTGAAGATAAATTAGATTTATGGTACGTAATTGATAGTTATCAGATAATTGAACGATAGTTTTGTTTTAATTGAATTGTATATGAGCGATAACTTGATGTTTGTTGCACGATAGTGGACAATTGAATTGAAAATGATAGCGTGACATAGTAAAGTGGGTTAAGGCATATGGGCATTTCCAGAAAAAGGACCACCACGACAAAAAACGAACAATTGATAAAAATCTCACATTTTGTGTAATTTTCTTCAAAAAATGTATTCAAGTTATTTATTTAAGCAATATGCGCTAGAAGAAATTCAATAGGATGAACATATAGATTCTACATTGGAATAAATTCACTTTTTCCATATCTGTGACCATTTCTTAAAAATTGACTTCCAAAATGGACCGTTTGTATTTTAACGATTACACCTAGTAGGGCAGTAAGATTGAAACATGGACCATTTTAACTCTTAGAAATATATTGAAAGTTTAATTAAAAATAAGTTTTTCAAGTTGTTTTCGATGTATCGAATAAAATTTGATGAACAATTCTTGTAAAATATACAAAATGAAAGTAACATATTAAAATTATTTCTAAAATGGAAAACTACATTATTTATTTATGGCTTAAGAGTATTTTCTTCCAAATTACTCTCCACATTTCGCAGACTTTGGCATTTGTCAAGATAAAGTCAAGCAGGACTTCCATTTTTCCAAAATTGAAAAACGACAAGTTTTCAAAGTTTCTCTTTTATCATAAAAATAGAGTTGATAAAATGCGTTAAACACGTGAGAAAACAGTTTTAAAAATGTCAGCTTTTGCAATTTTTTTTTTAATTATGATAATTGAGTTTTAGTTTCAGTTTTCACATTAAATATGAAAGGGTTTTTTGTTTTTACTTAATTTTCTGTTTTATTAAATTTAAACTTATATGAAAATAAAATATTTACGGTATTCAGAGACTCTGATATTTGTGTTATTTTATAAAGTGATATATTTTTTAATGACAAAAAACACACAGAAATAAGATTAAAAATGTTTTTATGGCGAATTTTGTAAACATACCACTGGGCATGTTTGTTGTGACAATCAGTTTTCTGTGTGGTTGTTGTCATTACAAAATATATCTCTTTTTTAAATAACACAAATATCAGAGTTTCTGAATACCTTCATTAATTATGATTTAAATAAACGAATTACTATTTTGTACAAATAAAGAGTTGGTACACTTTTTCGAAAGTGGATTTGAATGTCAATTGCAGAGTAACTGCAAGTCTCATCGACTCCCTACAACTTTAATTTGCTGTTACTTTCGAGTGTGTGTGGGTGTGGGTGTGAGTGTGGGAGTATGCTCGTGTGTGTGAGTGGTGGTTGTGTGGTTGCCAAAGTCTGGGACTGACATGGCGGCTCTGTTTGAATTGCACCAATATCTTGTTGTCATGTAATGTTTTGTAGCATCCTTAGGCGCGTCTCTTACAAAGTTGCCACCTAAAAATGCCGATTACGAGAAGTACTTGGTAACTCTGCACTCAGAAGGAATCGTCATCATAGCTAGAAAAATGTATAATTAACTGAAATATTTAATTTTTTTTTTTTAAATATAACACCAATAAGTCATCTTTGGAAGTACATTTTTTAAAATATAGAGAGTTTTTTTCTTAAAAATACGGGAAATTTGGCGTCTCAGTCTTTTCAAAATATTATGTTGAAATTACCCATTTTTTTTTTTAAAAAAAATTTTTTATTTTACGAATGATTTGAAATAAGATTTAGACATTTAAGATTTGGGTACTACATTTTTAAAAAGAAAAATAGCTTCTCAAGTAATGTATATTACAATACGAATGCTTAATCGCCTTATCGATGTTTTGAATTGTAGAACCCTTAATACCAAAACTAGGCGAGTGTCCGGCGTTTAGTTTTGTTGACATGTGTCGAATGCAGCTGCAGCAACGAGGTCCTTTAGGCCGTCAGGTGTATGTGCATGGGAGTGTCCTGTGTTGGCTCTTAGTCAAGGTAAAGCTCTAACCAATTGCTGTGTTTGCTGTGTCTGGAATGCACATTCGAAGTTCTGCTAATGTGCCCAACTTACGTGCATACAAACACAGATCTAGACATACACTAACACACACACTGAGACATACACACAGTCACACAGATACAATCGTATAGGCATAAAAGCAATTGGCCAAATGACATTTCAAGTAAAATCCAGAAACGTGACGTGATTTGAAAACCGAAAACGAAAGCGAAAAAAGGCCAACCGACTGACTGACTGACACGCATGGACTCGCAGCAGTGTCAAGGCTTATAACACATGCATGTGTGTGTACACACATACTTACAAATAAATATCAATACACAAGCTCTTTCGCCTATTGGCAAGCGACCAAAGACCGTGCTGCGCAAATTAAATCAACTTAAATCAAAATCATTCTCGGTTTTTATTTTTTTGAATTACAGTCTTCACTTCGCAACGCGAACTAGCACTCCCCAAATTCAATTGAATTGCAGTTGCATTTAGCTCAAAATTAAACAAACTTAAATAAAAAAACTTCTCTTAATTTTATTTATTACAGTCTTACCTCCATAGCATGCACTTCAACAAATTTCATTTGAATAAAAGGAGTTTTAGTAGTTTTCAACATTCATTTTTGTTTTATAAAAGTAATTTCAATCCAAAATGGAATCTTCGTTAAAATGTGCACAATTCGAATATTTAAATATTTAACACTATTTTCAGTTAATCAGTTGATTTTATTTTGCGAATAAGTGATAGAAAATTTCAATTGTATAAAGTTAGCACATTTTAAATTTTTCGTTTTGTCGTAAAACAATTTGAAATACGATTTGTTTTTTTTTTATTTGTTTTAAGAAAGAGTCAGAGACATAAGTCTCTATAGTCTCTCTTTAACTTTTGTTGATTTGCTTAAATATTTATTTATTTTCATCCCAACCTTACAATTTTTCAAATATTCATTCAAGGCACTATTTGTTTAAATTTGCGATTGCTAAAATTCTTACACACAACAGAAGACTTTTGTTAAATCTGCTAAAATTATTTGTCTCCCTTTCTAAATATAAATTTTATAAATTGCCAGGGTATGTTCTAGTCGGTAACATATGTAAGCTTTAAGTTGTCGAACATTTTCTATGGCATTCGTGATAGGCAATATCGACTGTATTTTCTTTCTCCCCTACTTTAGCAAACACAACAATGTTGTTATTTCTATCTCTCTCTCTCTCTCTCTCTCTCTTGCTCTATATCTGTTTCCCTCTGTTTCTCCTGCAGCTGCTGCTGCTCAGGCTCTTTTTTAAGCATTCACTTTTGTTGTTGGTGTTGTTGGCTTTCTGAAATGCCAGCATGCGCGGCAGTAAAAAAATCATTGCATACTTTTGTGCGATTTGAGCAAACAATTACAGGAGCACGCAGGCAATGTAACTCTATCCCTGCGGTTCGGGTGGCTAGCGACAGCCTAGGGAATTGGCTAAGGAACTGGAGATGGGGACTATGGAGATTTAGAACACCGGCCATGCATTTTCCAAACTAAGTTTTGCACTAGTACATGTTCGCTTAATGTTATAAAATTAAATAACAGAAAATTATAATAATTTTGAACATTATTAGAATCGTTTAACATCACTACTTCAACTTAAAACAGGGGAAGTATATTTTAAAAGAATTTTTTATAAGCCGAGCTGCTCTGAATTCCACTTTAATTTTTGTTATTCATACCAACTCTCGCATTCAAAGTTGCTAAAGCAACGAAGTTTTAGTCTAATTTAGCTTCTATCTGCTATATTTGACATAATATGTTTAAAATGAATTTTCGAAACGTTTTCGTAACCGAGCTCGAAAAGTAAAAAGAAGTCCATTTCGGCCGGAATTGGGAGCAGCAAATAGTAAAACGTTCGTTTTCGTTTCGTCCTCAATGTGGCAAAATATTAGAATCACATTATTTGTACGTAATTATGTTTTTATAAAACAATACTTACAAGACTTTGTTAATTTTACAAACGCCACACTTCACCGAAAAACTGAAAGAAGAGAAAAAATACCGAACATAAATCCCTCATCGTTTATCTTTGTTACCTTTGTCGCATCTCTTGCTTTAGCTATAGTTATGTTTTTCGTTTTCTTGCCTAGCGTCCTTTGCATTACCTAAAGCTAACGACTCAGCTAGCTAATGCAGCGCGGAGTTAGGATTTTGTATAATTTGCCTAGCGCCCTCTGCACTACTTGAAGCTAACTCTCGTGCTAGCTACCAGTGATGCACCCCTGAGCTAGAGATGGGTGATACCTCAACACCAGCTGAACCACAGGGATGTATGTTTATGTATATTGGGGTAAATAAAAGAATAATATTTTAATTTTAAATCTAACGACGTTTCAAACCCCTTGGAGCTTGGAGCCGATCCGCTCGGTAGTGCAAAAATTTGTTAGAAAAATGCATGGGTTGGTGTTGTAAGTCTCCCTAATGTCCATCACCAGATCCTTAGGCAATTCTCTAGGCTATCGCTAGCCACCCGAACCGCAGGGATATGTATTATGTATTATGTGTGTGTGTGTGTGTATTATGCCAGTCACAACATACAACAAGCAGCTGCTGCCTGCCTGCCACGCCCATTGGCCTTCACTTTGCGCTCAACTTTGACGTGTTCAACTGGCAGCTTGGGTCTTAGTTGCCCTTCGTTACGTTACGTTACGTTGCGTTCTTACGTTGTTTTGTGGGGCACGTGGCACCAACAGCGCTGACGTCATCAAGTTCAATTGATTGTTATTGTTGTTGCTTTAAAGGGTCTGTTGCTGAATTGTCAGCCGGAGAAGCAAGAACTTCAAAGAGAATCTTTGTCTCAGATCCAGTTACATGGGCGCAGGTGGCAAGCGACACTGAGAGGGAGAGAAAGAGAGAGGGAGAGTGAGAGAGAAAAAAAGAGAGAGAGAGAGGGAGAGAGAGAGAGAAAGAGGGAGTGAGGGACGTAAGTTTGACAGAGAGCCAATGACAACAAAAAGATTGACAATAACAACAACAACAGCGACAGCAACAAATAACAGGAAGAAGAAGAAGAAAAGTATCTATCACATTGACTTGTGGGTGCTGCTGGCTTTTATTTTTGTTCGTCGCATCATCGATTTTTGCGTGTCGGTACAAAAAAAAGAAAAGGCAGCAGACACACACACACCGTCATATAAATCTATAGACACGCACGCACACACACACACACACATAGGCACACGCACCCAAGCTCAATAAATCGCCTTTGAAATTTTAACGCTCAATACCAGAAACGTTGAAATTTTGTAGCTCTGCTTGACAAACACACGCACACTCACGCACACATGGATATTGACAAGGTTTGAAATCGGTTGAATGGATTGCCGTATGACATAATTAATATGAGTATCGAGCTAACAAGCGAACTAAGCTAAAGGCGTGACCTAAAACCATAGCAAAATCTAAATAGTAGAAAAAGGCTGCAGTCGAGAAAGCCCGATTCTAAGGGACCCTGTACTTCAACTGCAGAAAACTCACAGCTTGGTATTCTGTAGCATCTGTGTGATATACATATGTATATTTCAAGAAAATATCGAGCCAAAATTCTTGGCTCTAACTCTTATAATTCGTTTTTTTTTTCTTTTGATGGAGAATATACAGTTTATGGAGTCTGAGAAAACATCTTCTGCTATATTTTACAAACCTAAAAGACCCTTGGTACATTTTTAGTACAGGGTCTAACTGTCTAACATCAAAAAATATTGTACAGACAATCATTTTTGTTTAGTTTTAATAACACACACACATACTCACCACAAACGCACACATGTGCGTTTGTATATGTGTGGAGCAACATTGCACTATGGGGAAAATTCAAATTTTTTGGGTTTCATTTGAAACCTTTTAAAATAAGCAAGATTTTTTGATGCGATTTTTTTATTACTTTTTTTTTATTTTTTCTTGAAAAATGGGTGTGTCGTGTTAGACATAGAAATTTGTATGCTCCAATAGATGACTGTGAGCATAATATTAAAAAAAAAAAAGTTGAGAGCAGGGATGTTGACACGCCCACTTTTCCACCTCAAAAACTGCTCATATACCTCAGACGACAAGCGAGAAAATCAGCATTGCAAAATGGTGAAGTTACGTCCAAAAAATTAATTTGATCAGATTGAGCAGAGACAAATTGCCTTTAAATTACAATGAATGGATCTACGACATACTGTTGGACGTACACTAATTCTCGTTAAGCATCGTTTTGTATGCCTCGGCAAAGTTGAAATTTTTTTTCAAGAAATTATCTTTAAGAACAATAGCTAATTTTTTCAAAATATTAATAGGACACGCACAAATACAAAATACTAGCACAGCCAACACATAGTACAACCCCGTATAATTGGTATCCATTTCAAATTAAAAAAAAAAATGTTTTGCCTTTGAGTAATACCAATTGGAAATTAGGCTGCAATAAAATGCAATCTTAAAGCACGTGCTTTTCAATAGCAACAGCAGACTTTAACAGCTGTTCGGTTTAACATTGGTCTGTTATATAACATTTTTGGCACTGAACTTTACAGTTTGTAGTTTTCTTGAGATGTTAAAGAATAGTATCCAGTAGCTTAAAATCCAGTTTGAAACGTATCAACTCCATATAAAACTAGTGAGCGGTGCTACAGTCGAGCATACTCGACTGTCGGAGACCCCGTACTTACTATTGAATAGCAAACCCTAAAATAAAATAAAATAAATTGCAACAAATATTTAATACCATTATGTACTACATGTTATTTTCGCATAGGAAATGTGCGCTGCTTCTGCGCGATATGTTCATTTCCTAACATTTCCTATTAACATTGAATTGATGTAAATAGAACATTAACATAAAATGACTGGAAAACATTAATAAATCTTAAAAAAAAAAAAAAAAAAAAAAAAACATTTGTCCAAGCCGGGACTTCTTTTAAGGTACAGGGTCTAAAATAGGGTTGCAAACTGGCTCGAAATTTATCGTGAGGCTATTTTATCCAAGGCATTGTATCCAGTTCCTAAATTTGGAGTGGTCAGAAAATTTACTGGCGCAAATCAATACGGTTTGGTAAACAGCTGGAAGTTTTATTTTGACCTTTCAAAACATCGATTGGTTCAGTGTTTCGACTAGTCGAAATTTGTTTGATCAGAAATGGCTACCAACAAGCAGCAAAATAAAAGCCGAACTAAGCTCTTTGAACACGAAGAGCGAATTGGATCACAAAAAACATTTTGATGGAGATTTTAAAAAGAGTGCCATAATAACGGTATTACTCGCTGCCAATTCTCTCATCATGTCCATTTGGTAAATTTTCTCACTGTTACTATTTTCACTTTTTCTATTGTTTGTTTGTTGTGCACAGCTGACGTAACAGTGCGACCACTCAACTTTTCAGAGAAGTTTGGTGTTATGCTGTCACACTGAAGTTTGCAAGCCAGTCATCAGAATATTGAACATTTTGAGCGCCCAAAATATTTTCAGCTATGCTTTACAAAAAAAAAAAAAACTAATTTTAGTACTTTGAAAAAATGACCAAATACTTGAAAAATGGAAATATTCCCCATAGTGCATTGCTATTATTGTAGTGTTAATACGCTTAACAGCTTACAATTTGTTGACGATTTCTGCAAAGCACGCTTTAATGCACCACCGAGTAAATTTTGTTTGATTTCAATGAAAATCTGCAGCTAATAGATAGCAATTTAATTTTACACTTCATGTAATGAGCAAAAAAGGATTATTGTATTAGCTTTCTATTGTTTTTATTACATTTGTTAAGCCTGACAAATTAGAGCTCGCTTAAAATAGAATTGTTTGAAAATTAGAATCACACTCTTTAATTATTTATTTAATTACTATCCTATATATGAGCATTTCCACAGAAACGTCTACCGAGGCCAAAAACTGTTAAACGTTAAACTGGTCAAAAATCCATATCTTTTGAAATTTTCTTTCAGAAATGTATTTAAGTTATTAATTTAAGCCAAATACGCTTTAAGAAATTCACTACGATGAGCATATCGATTCTAAGTTGCAATATATTCACCTTTTCTATATTTTTGCCGATTTTCTTAAAATTTGATTACATAAGTAACGATTACACTAAGTAAGATAGTAAGATTGTAGCATAAACCATTTTAATACGTAGAAATATATTGAAAGCTTATTGTAAAACAAGTTTTTCAAGCTGTTTTCGGTATATAATTAATATATCTGTAAATATATTGTGGAACAGTGATTGTGCGACAGTGATTCAAATTAAATTAAAAAAACTAATCAATATTTGTAAATCCAACAAAATACATTTTTAAGATAAATCAATGCATTACATTTTTAAGTTAATTGCATCAAAATATTCGTTCACGTTTTGCCGAAATCAGT
Source organism: Drosophila limbata (assembly GCA_963924055.1). Lineage (NCBI taxonomy): Eukaryota > Metazoa > Arthropoda > Insecta > Diptera > Drosophilidae > Drosophila > Drosophila limbata. The sequence goes on along the minus strand of OZ001351.1, from coordinate 7,811,418 downwards.
GTTAGAACTGATATTATTCAATTACTTTATTAAGAACTATCTTTTACAACAAGTATTTCTCTTTTGTGTGTGTTGTGTTTACATTTTGTGGGCTCATGTAGTCTGTAAGCCTTTATCAGCGGCTGTTCACGGGAAACGCCCAAAAGACATGTTACTTAGTTAGTGTGTGTTAGACTGCCACAGCATGATCCAAATAAGGTGTTAAGTTTGTCGCATTGCAGCTGGCGACTATCTAACATGCTTAAGTGCAGTGCGTTAGACTGCAACAGCAGCACGAACTACAAACTATTCGACGTTATGTTAATTACAGAGTGTATGATAATAACAGCTCGAGTCCTTTTCTGCATGTAGAATGCTGGTTGTTATAGACTTCAATAGTCTGCGATCCTAACGAAGTGTTAAAGTTCAGACGTTGTAAATGTAAAACAAATCGCATGTAAATTAGCAGTTAATTTATTTAAATCAGTGTCAGGCACCAACACAGTCATAAGTATGTTTGCATTGCGTTAGTGTGCATTTTTCTTAGCCTAACAGCGGAATAACTGCGACTTAACAGAAACAAATACTCGTAGATAGGGCCGTGCCGACCCTTGATTTAATGAATACGCTTAAGCTTTTTAGATGATAAGAAATGAAAAAAATGAGATTAATTTCAACTTATTGAGCGAAGCGTGAGAGTGAGAGAGGGAAGTTGGAAGAGGGTGGGATAATTAAGTGCTTCTAGTTTGTTGGCTTGTTAAGTTAACAATTTGGTGAGCTATGTAGGAGTTTAACACAGCTTCAGACTGTAGTCATTCTCATTGGGGGGTACATAGGTTGGTAAAAAGAAGCAACAGCTGGAATTCTTATTGACTGTTTAACAGCTTCATTAATTTTCAAGCTGAATGCGTCACATTTTTGCTGATATTTCACATAGCGTGCAACAGTTTTCACATTTTCTTTCTATGTAGCACTTCAAAAGAATCCTTCTGTAATGGAATTTCTTTTCCTCGACACTGCCTTACTGTTGTTGTTATTTGATGACGTTTTCTTCTTGTTTTTCTAATAATTCTGCCAGCGTCGTCCGGCCGCTGCTCTTGTGACGCAGGCAGAATTACTTTTTGTCTGTTTCTATCCGTTTGTCTGTTTCTATTCGTTTCTCTTGTTTTCCTGTTTGCCGACGTCTAAAAAAATTGCACATCGTGCGTGCGCTTCTAAAGCTACGGAGGCAGAGGCTGCTTCTGTTCGTTTTTTTGTTTCCGTCTCTGTCGAACGAACGTCGAACGCTGCCGCCGGCAGCGGAACAAATTTTGTGCAACAAACGCAGCAAGCGCGCGTGTGAAAGAAAAACAAAAAAGAAATAAAGTGACATTGTTATTTTTATTGTGAGGCCGTCGGCTGCTGCTACTGCTAAAACAAATCGTAAGTGCTTTATTATTTAGTTTATTAATTTTTATACCCTTGCCCATTGTTTTTTACTAGAAAACTAAAGCATTTCTTCTTTTTATTTATAATACTAGGGGGCTCCGCCCCCTGCTCGCTTCGCTCGCAAAATTAAAAGAAGGTCTTTAGTTGTCCGGTTTAATAAACTTATCTATAGTTTACATATAACATTTTTCGTAAGAAACGGAAATATTTAACTTCCGCTGTCAGCGGTTTTAATGTTCTTCCCTTGCAATTTGATTTCGGCTAAAAAGTCAGATTTAGTGATTTGGCGGGAAAACAGAAAAATTTGGCGGGGAAATGCTAAATTTGGCGAAGTAGTCCGAATTTTGCAAGAAGAGTTAATCTGTGAGTTTTCTTAGGATATTTCATACAACAACAGAGTTTTGGATTCTATAGGTTAATTTGTGAGCATACAATCTGTGAGCTTGGTTGAGATATCTTAAGAAACAAAAAAGTTTTTCATACTAAGCAATTTCCTGACCTTTGAGCCCGATTTTGACACACTTACAGGTCGTGTGAAAATTTCAGCTTTCTATCTTTTACCGTTTGGGCTACACGTTGATGTGTCAGTAAGTCAGTCAGTGAGGCAGTCAGTCAGGACATTGAGTTTTTTTTATGTATAGTTGAGCTGAGCTTGGAAGAATGCAAGGAGCTTCCTCTGAAATATGATTCTCTGAAGACAGCCGCCGATGGTCCTAGTCATAAGGAAACATTCCCTAGTGATTCCCTAGACATTCCTTTGTGAATGAAACTGAAGTCGACTTAATGCAGACACACACACACTTAAATAGCTACCACAAGAATAAAAGGTGTATTGATTGGTATTGATTCGGAAAAGCAAACTGCGTTCTGCGTGTCTCCAGCTGAGTGAAAATTAAGGAAGAACAACAACAGAAACACACACACATACACAATTATTGATGACTGACGATTGACGTTCAACAAAAGACACTCGCTAAAGTCGCCAATAGGCGACAGGCGTCATGTGGCATGTAGCATGTGGCAAGCGGCAACCAAAGAGCAAAGCGCAACAATTGCTACACCCCCTTGCCCATATCTCGCTCTCTTTCTCTCTGTCTCACATTTTATCTTTATTTTTCTTTTTTTTGTAATATACCGTTAGTCTCAATGTCAGCTGCAGCTGTTGCCTCATCCGTCGGACAAGCGATTTCCGTTTCCGGCTCCCGCAGTTCTTCTCATTGTTGTTGCCTTTGCCATTGTTTGCTCGGCTTTGCTACTACTAAAAATGCATCAGCAGTAAATACATTGGATGTCCAACAATAAAAAAATACATTGGTGTCCAAAAGGGGGGAGGGGGAGGGGGCGGTGTATACGTCCAGGGATTTCGCCTTTTCTCACAATAAACTTTACTCAGCGAAGAATGTGCAGGTCTTGGATTTCAGACTTTTAACTTTGTTAAAACTCAGCAGGTGGTCCAACTGTTCATTCCGGCCAATGAAAATATACCCGTTTCCTCTCTTCTCCTTCGTGGTTCTCTACGAGATTCGACTTTCATGCGTTTGGTCAGTGTCAAAAACATTCGAGGCAAAATCTATAAATCTATCCAGCGACCAGCTGTCCGGAAACATTTATTCAGTAGTTCATTTTGTTTACATTTTCTGAATATAATAGATGCATTTTGGAAAAGTCTACATGGGGCAGACATGTAAAATATTCACACACTGATCGCTTAAAATTCAAACGCACTTCGACAATTTAGACAAAATGTGTGTTTGTTCAACCTTAAATCTTGATTTTGTTAGTTTAATCAATATATAAAATATATTGATTAAATTGTTCAATTACAATTTCATTTCTAATTTACCTATAAATTCCAAATAGACTGTTTTTAGTGGGAATTAAGTCAAGTATAAATTCTGGGAACACAAATTATACACATATGAAATTCAAGGTGATAATGGAAGAAGATCAAGCTACTTCTAAGAATAAACACTTCAGTAGTATTCCAGATCTATGACATATATTATAAAGTAGATAAATTCATGTCCGCCCAAATAAACATTTTCAACGAATTTCTTTTCTGAGTTGATTTTCTACATTTGAGCTCCAAGAACACTCTAAATAATAAAGACTATAGTCTGTTAAACTGAGAATGCAGTAATAATAACTTTCAGTTCAAGGCGGCTTCCCGCTTTAGTCTCAACGCACTATGGGGCGAAATCCGAAATATAGAATATTTATTAAAAACTTTAAAAAAAAAAACTAGATTTTTTAATGCGGTTTTTTATTAAGGTTATGTACACCCTCAGAAATATTTTTAAATAAGTGGGCGTGTTACCGCCCCCGCCCCTAATTTAAAAAAATTTTTTTTTGGTTACAAGTAAGCTCATGATTTTTTATTGAAAATAAAAAGCTTTACTCTTATACATTATTAGCAACAAAAAGAAAAAGTACTTGTTAGACAAAGAAAGTTGTTTGCCGTTATAGATGGCTGTGAGCATAAAATGTCTATGGGTATACATAACACTAGAAAAAACAACCGCATCAAAATATCGGAAGTAGTTTTCGAGTTAATAATAAATATCTCAAAAACTGGTCAAATACCTCAGAAGACAAGCGAGAAATCAGCATTGAAAAATGGTGAGGCTACGTCCTAAAAAATTAATTTGCGCAGATAATGGCAAATTGTTCGCATTGAGACAAATTGCTTTTAAATTACAATGAATGGATCTACGACATACAGGTGGACGTACGTTAAGCCTCGTTAAGCATCTTTGCTAAATTCTTCCGCAAAGTTAATATTTCTTTGCAAGAAATTAGCTTTCAAAGAATTATTTAATTTTACAAAATATTAATAGAACACGCACAAATACAGAATACTAGTGCAACCAACACATAGTACAAGCCCGTATAATTGGTATCCATTTTAAATTATATAAAAAAAATGATTAGCCTTTGAGGAGTACCAATTTGAAAAAAGGCTGCAAAAATGTTGCAATGTTAACGCACGTGCTTTTCGGAAGCACCAGCTGACTTTAACAGCAGTTAGGTTTAACATTGGTCTGTTATATAACATTTTTGGTACTGAACTTTACAGTTTGAAGTTTTCTTAAGATGTTAACATAAAAAAAAGCAATACCAATACTTTGATAAAATCACTAAACATTCAATTTTTCAGATTTTGCCCCATAGTGCAACTGCAAACAATAGAAATCATCTTCAGCAATAACAATGGCATCAAGTTCTCTGAAAACCAGTTGCAGTGGCCTCAAAGCTGTAAGCTGCTTGCGAAAAGTAAATTAAGTCTGTTCTGACATTCACATACTTGACAGTTTTCTCATAAGAAGATTTATTACATTTCAAAATGACATTATTAAAATATTAATTTTCCAATTGCAAAAGATAAATTCAGGTTATTTAATTATCATTTCCATATAATTTTTAATAAATATTAAAGTTTTAATAAATAAATTTCTCAGATGGCGAATTTGTGGAAAATGTGTAAATGAGAACACGTTCGAGTATCTTTTCTGTTTATTGTATTAAGTTCATAACAAAAGAACACACAGATTTCCTGGAAATTCATACATTTATATGAAGTGTTGTTTGGCTCACGAAATACTTAAGATGAGATTTGATGTATTTATGATGTGTTACCACAAGGAATTCGCAGAAAACTGAAGCAACCTTCATACTGATGTCGAGAAGACTAGAAGATTAAAAGAGGAAGATGATGGTGCTTGGACACAAGGTCTCAAAATCAAATCATTAAGTTGAATTGAGACTTTGATTGTTGTTGTTGTTGTTGTTGGTGAAATAGTTGAGGTTTGACTTCGGGCTAAAGTTGATCAGAGCGTAACTTTATTAATTTGTTATCCTGTCACTTTTCGCTTTTATTGCGTTTCATTAAACAACTGCTGCAGCCCTTTTTGAAACCCCCCTTTCCGCTTACGGGAATGGGTCCTCAACTCGACCCTAAAGGCAACAAGCGTCTTTTGTTGTTGTTCTTGTAGTTGTTGTTGTGGAGACCACAGATATTAATTACCGGATTAAGACAACTTCATTGGAAAAAAGC